>JAUMHI010000069.1:14152339-14162827 GCA_032359435.1 Enteromius unitaeniatus
TGCCTACGTTGATTCAGTCTGCCGGTGATTTTGATCTTGTCTGTCTTGACCCTGAGCCTAATAAACCCTTTTGCACGCAAGCTTCCTTGCCTCTATTCGTAACAAATGGAAAGCTTGTTTATTCTGCTTGCATTTATTTGTTTAAAGAATGTGTGTGTGTGTTTTCATTTTCTTTAATTATGTATTGTATATGTAACCCCATTTTTTTCTAAGAAAAAAGTCTATTTTTCTTATAGTAGGCAAATTTTTTTTCTGCAAATACAGCTTTTATTTTAAGGGAAAAGTTACCAGCAAAACAGATTTCCCACTTAGTGGGGGATTTATGCATATTTGCATTAGGAGATCAAGTGCATGGTGTTAATGTTATGTTCCAGACATTATCTCACCCAAAAACCACACAGAGAGCCACAACATTGCTTGAGATTAACCCTGAGCTCTACAGTCACCTTGAGTGGAGAGGCTCATGGGAGGTAATTGTGCTCTGACAGAGCCTGTGGCGCTACAGGCAAGGATCCCCCTCCACACACTCCCATACGTGCACAAATATACAGACCACTCGCCTGTCATTAAAGCCTGAAGCAAGAGCCCCCTCAGGGACAGAGATGGATGAGGTGTCAGTCTTGAACCTGTCCTCAGAGACACAGGGACCTGTCAACCTGACCAAACTGCTCCATGGCCAACCATTAGAGCTTCACACATGCACCACAGCCACCCGTCATCTTCTCCGGTTGGGTTTCAGAAAGCTTGCGGCTCGCTGGAGCCTCTCATTCAGGAAGAGCAGAGCGGCTGATAGGCCTGGACAAAAGAATTGGTTCCACAAAAGTAAGCCATCAGGGAGGACAATAGGAAGCCAATTCATCAATTTCAAGAGCAGCTTCACCTTTAGTGCAGTTTAAGGTACTGTACACTTACGAGAAACGAGGAGTTTTGGGAGACATAGTCTAAGAGACACTTAAAGGCTTGGGGAGATTTATGGTGCTCGCTGGCACAATGCTTTCAACAATACCTCTTTGTCTGGCTGTACTGCTATATTTGTAACCCCATTACAAAAATATGTATAGGTTTTTGCATTCTGGAAAATCGTTAAAACAAACCGAAAGTGAGTATGTAGTCATTTAGAACAGGGGTTTCTGGATGGTGGGATGCTATGAAGCCTTTGAGGGGACATAATAAAACAAAAAATGAGATGGGAGGAAAAATTACATTGTAATACTCAAATATTGCAGTACTTAAACCCTGAATACTTTTATACAAAGATCACATCTAAAGTCCTTTGGCACATCTGTAGCATCTAATAACATCACTTTTGATTACATCTAGAGTCTTGATGACAATGTTTGATGTTTTGTGTCCATAAATGTTTTGTGTCTTTCTCAGAAATGATCTCAGAATCAGTTTATTTGCTGTTGGACATCAGCCCTTGTGTTGGTCCATCTGGAGTGCCGTTGTCAGTGTTGTATCATCCCAGATATTATTAAATAAATCTGCAGCATTTCACTCAAAAAGTTAATTTCCACACAAATGAGGTTTATCTCTTGGTTTACTCAAATAATGTTCGTAAAGCATTGGCGTGGCAGTTTGTAGCTAAAGTAAACCTTTGTTAGCTTTGTCAATAAGACCACAAACTGCTATTGCTTCTGTGCATACAATGCAATTGTGATGTAATATTTACAGCACCATGTCTTTGCAGAGACTGATGTGTGGGAGCGACCACGAGACGGTTCTTGAAGGCAATTGGGTTAAGTTTTATATTTTAAAAGAATAGTTTGCCCCAAAATGAACATTTGTTGAAAATTTACTCAACCTCAGGCCATCTAAGATTTGGATGAGTCAGGTTTTTGTTTTGTCCATGGAAATAAATTTAGAGAAATTTAGCATTAAATGACTTGCTCACAAGTGGATGCTCTGCAGTAAAAGTGTCTCGTCAGAGTCCAGTCATCACAAAAATCCACAGGTAATCCCCTCCAGTCTATCAATGAATGTTTTGGGAAAGGAAAACTCTGTGTTTAACAAATCCATCATTAATGCGTTTTAACTTTAAATCATCACTTCTGCCCCAAATATGAGTCCATAATAACACTTAATTCTTCCATGCAGTGAAAAAGTATGTCCCCTGTTGTTCTCTCAAAATCCAAGTCCAAATTATCTTCTTGATTCAAACAAGACCGGAGAAAGAAATATTATACTGTAGATAGAGGACCTGTATTTGGGCCAAAAGGAGCGGTTTGTAAACATGCAGCTTTTTACTTCACAAGATGTTAATTAATAGCCTGAGGAAGAGTGAATCTTCATCTAATTTTAATTTTTAGGTGAACTACACCTTTAAGCACATTTTAGGAATTTCTTTTGCATGTTTTTGTTTCCATCCAGCATTTTATTTTAAAAGTTTTTGGAAAGAAAACACACTTAATTCGCATAGTTCTAAAGATGTTTTATCATGTCAAAAGCTGAACCACGAGAAGAAACTGCTGCTGTAACTTTTCTCAGTACTTTTTCCTCATAATCCTGAGCTGTCTAACATTGCCTTACATTGACTCTTTCATGATTGGAGAACTTTCCAATTAAAATCTTTCTGTCTGAACCATTAAATGAACTATATTTTTGTAAAGTCAAGTTGACTCATGTTGAGTATGCGTGGTTATATTCCTGCCATGGTCTTTCTTCTCAATCGAGCTCCTATCACTTTTTTGTTGTTGTTATTTTTTATTGCTTTGTGATAAGCAAGAAAATACAAATCAATGCTGTACTTTCTGCTGAAGTGGTTTTCAAAAAATAGCATTTTACTTTGAATTAGCATAGTCCAGAAATAAATAGTTCGGGGACGCAAAAACTCCTAACAATGACGTCTGGACTCAGCTGGAACCGCTTGTGTTATAGAGCTATTGATTTGCTAATTGTACTCCGTCTCAGTTCTTTGTTCCTGTGGGTTGTGTTTAACCTACACGACTCTCTGAATTTCTCAGGACTGCAGCTTGTTAAAACAAAACTCCTACACTTAAAATCTGAGAATGCATTGACTCGCTTTGCCCCCTGGAAAAGTGTTTCTATCTAACTTTGTAAAAAACTTGCTTTTCTTCTTTTATCTCTGTCCAAAAAATGGGACATTCTTGGCAACAATACAGTGACTGGCGGCCCTCTTGATATTTCATTTAGATGACTTTGATAGCTGAGAGTGCAGAGGATCTTCAGGGACTCAGACGGGCCGAGACATACGAAGAGCTCGTTGTCTCATTTCTGGATCTGTAGGGTGCTGCAGTGGTCCAGGAGGTTGCTTTGACGTGTCTCTTATTCTCTCAACACCTGGGATTATGCAGTGTCTCTTTGAGTCTTAAAGGATTTGGGCAAATCAGAAAGGGCAAGTCCAGCAAAACTGAACTGAAGCCCAGCTATGGATTCAGATAAGCCGACTTACTCCATGGATGGCACTACTGTTCTCAGTGCAGTGAAACAGCTGCGTCTCTGAGCTCCGGCTTCATGTTGGCTGCTTTCGTGCTGATCTCAGCACAGCTCCTGTCTGATGCTTCCCTGGTGTGGGCGCTATGAATAGCTCTCTACCCTTCTTCATTTCCTCCTGTGTCCTGGCAGCACTGATCCGCTGGCTGCCGGGTGCTGCAACACTGAAGCTGACAAAGCAAGGAGCGCAGAACTATCCGGAAAGCCAGATGTGAATGTGGGTCCGTGCATATTTGTGTCCAACTCAGAATGAATGAGAGAGTGAAAGACAGGAAGCAAAATTTAGATTTGAATACATAATGTTGTATTTCAGGAAAATGCTCTGGTTAAGCTTGGAATGCATAATGAAGAGCAAAAGTTTTCAATTGCTCAGATAAGGGAGTGACAGCTTATATGAGGTTGTTGAATTCAAGTTGATAACTTCTTTAAACAGACATAAATATGGATAATATTCAGAAATTGGTACGATATTGACCAACAAGATTTTGTTTTCAGACAAAATGATCTGAGTATGATGTCATTATGAGATACAGATAAAATCTATTAAAAATAAGAGATTTATTCAGTGATAAAGGCACAAACACACACACACACACACACACACACACACACATATCCATACATTTATACATATATTCTCATATATATAAACATTGTCATACACAATAATAATGATTATGGCACTCACTGCATCTAATCAATGCATGGTATTAATATATGACATGTATTAATATATGATAATACACACACCAAAGGATCAACTGCCTCCTCCGTCATGCCATAGTATTATACTTTTGACTATACCTTTGAGTATCATATAAACACCCTGATAATGAATACACGCTTACAAAATAAAGGTTAGAATGAGATGAACAACCTTTTTGTCTGAAGGGTTTTAGAATGAACATTTGATATCTGAAGAACCTGATTTTTGGAACCTAAAATGGTTCTTCTATGGCATCGCTGTGAAGAAACTTCTAAGCACTGTTACGTTCCAGAACGTCAGTGATGGCGGGACGACCATATTTTTGTCTCTAGTTGTGTATATACATCTCTACTCCTGATTCGCTCCACGGTTTCCTTGCTGCAGCCAATTACAGCACTTCATTTGGATTTAAAAGCCAGTCGGCAGCATGGCAATGGAGAATGGCAGGGACAGCAGAGCAGATCAAGAGATGGTGTCTCATATGAAAGAGAGAGAGAGTTGTGGTTTAGAATTGTAAAGCAGATGTGCTTGGAGGGTTTTGATTGTGTTTTAGAGGCTACTTATTTTGTTACAGTTTTCCAGTAGCTGACACTAATGATGTTGCAGCCTGTATTTCCTGTGTTTTTAGTCCTGATGGTGTGTTGCTTCCTCATCCCTGTTGCATGGTGTGAGCTACCAGGCAAAGGGCTGGCAAGGGAAGTATGCCACGTGGTTTACATCTTAACACATACAGTAGGTAAAACATTGCTAGAGAAACTAGGTTATATGGTGTGCGCCAACCCATGTATTTATTTTGTTAAATAGTCTAGTTAGGTAAATCGTCATGGACGGTTGAGTTTGTTTTGCTTATAACTGTCAAGTGTTTTGTTTTTCCCTTTTTTTTTTTTTTTTTTCTCAAGTCAAGTCAGTTAGAGGGTTTTGGGTCATTTAGCTAGACTGGGGTTGTAACTTTGTTGTTTTCAGCAGCACTGTCGGCCAGCCCTTTTGATCTGCATTTTCTGTGTAGATTTGTCTCTTTTTCTACCAAATTCATCACCTTGCTTATTATACATTTTAACATTAATTCACATGACTATTGTCAATAAGTCACTTAATGATTGTACTTTTTTTGTTTTGTCATCTGATCTGAGTTGTTACTACCCCATATGTCCACAACAACTAAATGTACTAAACCCCTAGGTCTCTTAATTTAACAGCACTTTTTTCTTTTTTTTTAAGCAGTAAACACATGGCAAACTAATGCTGAAATCCCTTTATATACCTTTCTTTTGCAGCTTTTAAAGTCATTCACGCAACGTGTGGGCAAAGTTCAGAAAGCCCTATTGCCTCTTGCCACTATCATTCAAATTTGGGTCAGTATGTTATCTGTCTGAGATGAAAAACAAAAATGAAATGATGAATAAAAAGACCTTTATCCTCAGACTAAAAACAATTCCTGCCAATCAGATTAAAATGCCCGTCGTCTTTGCGCCGACAATAGCATTGCTTCACAAGCACATTGAGGAGCAGGTGGAGGCAGCGTCCAAGCCAATTCATATGCACAATGCAGAGTCTCACTTGCCTTGATGAGCCATTGTCTTGGTTACAAGGGAATATAAAAAAACAGGACGTAACTGGCAGAAATGGTCACCGTGATTCTTTAGCGCCTAAATCCCCAGCTGGCCCAAGACTCGCCAGTTGGGTGTGTTAAAAGGAGAAGATATCAGAGCGTGGGTCGCTGCCAATCTTCTGGCCTTGAGTAATTAGCCGGTTCTTCACACCCTCGCTGAGCTCACCAGAGAAAGCAGCAGTGGGTCTGGAAGAATGCGTCAGACACACACATACCCACACTGCTCTACCTCACCGTTTACCATTTCTGATCGTTTATGAGCTGAATGCAACACTATGCAGATAATTATTTAGGCAATTATCCAAAAGTTATAACTGAGTGTGAATAGAGCTCCTAAAAGCTTTACCTGCTAACTGTTTATCTTTATATTACAGAGCATTTTAAGGCTTAGTTATGCTGCCTGCTAAGATTTGCATGTATATTTTATGTGTGTCAATCACACAACGCATTGCAGATAGGTCAGTAAAAAAAAAAAAAGATGAATAAATAAGATTAATAAATGAAATAAGAAGAATGATGGGAGAAATAATCACACAATCAAGATTTCTGAAAGAAAAAAGTGTCCTGCTCAGCAAGGCTATATTTATTTGATCAAAAATACAGTAAAAATAGTAATATTGACAAAATATGACACATAATAGCTGTAATCTATTTTAATAAATATTAAAATGTACTTCATTCCTGTGATGGAATTGCTGAAGTTTTATTACTATACATGCAGTTGTGCTTCTTAATATTTTGTTATTTATTAATTAATATTGTTTTTCCAGGATTATTTGATGAACAGTTCAAAAGAACAGTATTTATTTAAATATATTGTTTGAAAAAAAATGTACACCCTTTGCTGTCACTTTTGATCAGTTTAATGCATCTAAATGCAAAAAAATTTAATAAAATATAATAAAGTAGTATAATTGGTTATAAGTAGCAGTAATAAAATGGTACTATTTTTAACATGCTGCATCATTATACATTTTTATGCTTATTGGCTACTCTAAATAGCTGTTTTTGCAGAGGAATGATTTAAAATGTTTTTAAAACTAAGATTTTTACCTCTTTTTACATTGTCTAAATTTCTGGTATTTTATGCAACATTCCCAGTGATAGTTTATTAAGTTGTAACTTATTGTAAATAACATGCTGCCTGTGTAACTTTTCTCATCCATTAGAAGTTTAAAACAAGGGTTCCTAGCTTCATTTGTCTTGTAAAAGATGTTGTTTGAGCACAAGGTAGTCGTCTGCTCATAATTAACAGCTTAATTCCATTGTGGTGTTTCACACTATAGCTCTTAGCAAGTTCTGTCATTACACATAGCGTTTGTTTGGAGGTCTTGGGGGAGAGAATGAAAGCATATTTTCTGCTCCATTTACCCTTTAATGAGTGATTCTGTCAACTTTCCTCCATGCATGCTGTGATTTTGTAGATAGTTGATAGCATCTAGACTGAGTAGTAGGCTAAAATACATTGTACCCATTTAGCAGTCAATTTTATTCTAAGCAATTGACACAATCAGCTTAATGGCTTGAATTCCATGGGAATCTAAGCCGTCATCTACAGGTGGTGTAACTAATGCAATATTTAACCAGTTACATCTTGTTTTTAGACATTTGTTAATCATAAGGACATTATAAAGTTACCATGGGAACATCTGCACACGATCTGTAAATAATGGGTGCTTCTCAAACGGAAGACTGCATACTGTATCTAGGCTGCCACGTCATCAAACGTCGCTTAAGGCTATCTCAATAAGGATCCTTGGAAGACAGCCTTCCTTTCTCATCCTTCATTCAGCTGAATTTAAAGGATGCACGGGATGTATCTTTTGCAGCCTTTAGTCACCCACAATCCTTTTGCTTATCTGAATTTATTATGAAAAATAATGTTTTCTAACATGATAGCACATACCTGATCATCTCATTCTAGCGTTTATATGCTGAGGACTCTATAGTCTATGAGATTCTGAAGGACTGAACTACAAAAGGATTCAGCCTCAGTAAGTTTGAGAAGCACCTAATGAGTATTTCCATGCACTAAACAAACACAGATGACTTTCTTTAACCAATACCTACTTTTGAGCCTGAACCCAAACCAGAATCTACTAGTCTGTGTTTAAAAGTTTAAATGTTTAAAGTTTAAATGGCTTTGTTTTAGATATTTATAGTCAGTGTTTATTTCAACTTACACAACAAACACCAATTAAGACCTCAGACACAATTTCTCAGACACAGAATCTCTTGTCTGTGTGGAAAATATTGTAGGCTTGTATCTGTTCATTATCTGGTTTCTCTCTCCACCAACCCTCCCTCACTTTTGCTATGCTCCTCAATCACTCATTACAGCTCTTTCTTTGAAGAATGGAGTCTATTTATAGCTCACTTTTAGCTTAAAAAGCAGCTCATGCTTTTCTTTCTTTATTTTTGCGGTTCTGTGCCAGCACTTATATTTAAATTTATATTTGTTGCATACTTTGACAATCATTTTCTTAAAAAAAAAAGTGGACTCTTCAAGTCATTTGAAATGTGTATGTGATAACAAACTAATCTAAAACTACTATTTATTTTAATCTTTTAGTAAATAATTGAATTTATGTATTATACATTTCTCTACATTAAATATGTTTTAGATTATATACAACATACTTTTAGATTTTATACATTTATATTTATAAAAATATATTTTATGCAATTTATATTTAGTTGGGAATCAATGACAGTATTCAAAGAATACATTTATTGACTCATGACATATCATGTCATTTCAAAAAATGTTGAATATTTTTGGGTTTATTCTTTTAAGACCATAACTATTTGTTATGAATGAGGATGTGAAGCGTCCGGGCTCAAATGCAAATTGTGTTTATTAATACTCATGGTCAGGCAGACAAAGTCGAGCGTCAGCAAACTGGATTAAACGAGGCGTAGACAGAATAAACATAAACAAGCGAGGGTCAAATACCGGTAAACAGAGTCCATAGATTGAGACGAAGGCGTAGATCAAAGGGAGGCAATGGTCGGCAGCGATAAATCCAGAATACAGGGCAGGAACACGAAGAACTAGGCTTGGGTTGACGGCATAACATTGAAACATGGAAGCTTAGAGACATTAGACATGAAACAATGATCCGTGCAGACAAACAAACACATCCGGGTTATATACACTGAAAACTAGGTCAGGAGGCGGCGATTTGCAATGAAGCTCCATGAAAACAAACAAGCGGGGTGGAGACATGAGTTTGAGGTAATGAGTCCACGACAACAAAACACAAAACACTGAGAGATTGCTGAGTGCTGGAGTGCCATCCCATGGCCTGTGCTGGCACCTCCAGCTGACCATGACACTATTAGTAGTAGTATTTTACAGTTCTAATATAAAAAAGCATTATGATGATTATGCTTATTGTTTATTTAATTAATTAATTATTTTAAATGTTATTTTTTTTGTATTTTACAAATTAATCATTTAGTAAGTTTGTTTTATTTTCTTTGAGTAATTTCTAGTTTTGCATGTTTAGATGTTTGAATATTTTATTTTACTATTATTATTTTTACATCCGATTTTGTTTTTATTTCACAAAGAAATAGTTTAATTTTTTTATTTGAGTAATTTGGCCTTATATAGTTTAATATAATTCCATTGTATTATTATTATTATTATTAATATTTATTTTCTTTTTCTATACTTTTTATTTTATAATTTATTTATTTTTTATTTTTTAATATATATTTATTTATTAAATCTATCCACACACACAAACAGCTATTGTCACACACACAATCTGTCCACAATCTTTAGAGTAAAAACACATGTACAGTCCCACTAGCTTTACATTTGACATCTCGAATTTGACAGTCCCCCTCCCCACCCCATTGACAGACACTTTCTCCCCTCAAGATGCTTTTACCTAATGCTAGAACATGTCTCATATGCATCCTCACATTATCAGGGTTATGGAGGTGTGAGCATGGCTGAACACGGCCCTCCTATCTTCCGTTTTGTCGTGCCTAACCCAGCACCCCCCTGCGCTCCAGTATGAAGTAATGGGCTGCTATTGAAGACGCTGCCTTTGATGTCTGGAAGCAGATGGGCAGAGGAGGAGAGCTGTGTACTGACAGGTATCTCTCTCGTCGTGTCTGAAGTCCAGAGGGGATGCGGAGCTCTGCGAGACACACTGAAGGAGACTGCGCTGATTGTTCTGGCAAGTGTTTTGACTCCTCACCTCACTTCACCTGAAATTAAACCCTGCCAACGAGACATTTAGATGCTGATGTTAGCCAAATTAGCCTCCTACAGACACTGGCACTCAAATATGGCCTTTCTGCTGATTATAATTTCCCCCACTGCCTTCACTCACGTATGCCCATTTGTCACAGATTTGCTTCTTGTATGGTTTGGCATTCACGTCCAGGAGTTTCCTTGAGTCTTAAATAAAAAGTTTCTTCCACAACAAGCCTGCAAAACTGCCTGGAAATAACCTAGACATTCTTACTTTACTTTACTTTACAGTAGGCCACTTTCATGGTTGGGAAACATATAGATCTTTAAAATTTAATTTCTATAATTATGAAGTTCAAACAAATATTCAAGTAAATATTTTTTTAATAATACTGTGAATGAAGGTACAGTAGGTGTGTCAGATACCTGATGCATTAGTTAAATGTTTATTCTATTCTTAATTATTTTATTCTTTATTTTATTTTTCAATCAATTTCTGGGGATAAA
>JAUMHI010000069.1:14166571-14181914 GCA_032359435.1 Enteromius unitaeniatus
CATCATCTCCGGGCCCAGTGTCCGAAGGTCCCCATCTAACACAAATCTCTTTGTCTTCACAGATGCTGACCCAGGACACTGTGTCGCCAGTGCGGGAGCCAGGGAGGCAGGTAAACGCTGCTCAACACAGCCAGACTCACAGTCCCTGCCCCTGTCCCCCTACAGACTGCCCACTGCTGGCATGACTGTCAACATCCCAGCGCAGACCACGCTGAACTGCCTAGATATGTCAGGCACAAGACAGCGGTCTCTCTAAAATGAGGCTCCTGGGGCATATGAGAAGCTCGGCCAAATGCAAACATGCCGCTGGGCTGATTCATATGAGACCGCTCAGCGTTGTTTACACAATCGGGTCCTTAGATGGGCAGCACTGGGGTGCTGTATACAATGGGCAAGAAGCCAGGTGTCCAGCTGCTTTGGCATATTACTTAAAAATGCCTCGAGTGGTTAGCCATGCAAGCACGGGCCAGTCCAGAAGGACAACACAGTGGTTATCGTGTACATAAAGAAATACTACGCCCTCTGTCACAACTCGCCCGCCATCTGCTCCTGTGGAGTCCAGCAAAAAAAAAAAAAAAAAAAAGATCGCTGCGCGCTGTTCATATTCCAGGGCTCTTAACCATGTAGCCAAAAAAGCAGCTCACGACAGTCCACCCTCCCTGGGGAATAGCGCCTCCACCCCCAGGTAGTCCAGCTGATATGGAGCACTCTGGCAATACCAAGACACATTTCTTCACCTTCCCCGAGTCTGCCCATTGCCTGCTGTTTTGCCTCGCTTGGCAGGGATGCACTCGCACAGCTGGTCTCCGGGGCTTAAGTACCCCTTCCCCAGTGAGCCTCCTTGCACAGATGTGTAAGTTCAGGGAGGACGAGGAACAGATCCTCGTGGCAGCCCCTTCCTGAAATCTCCTGAAGGACATTTCTTCTCAGGGGATTGGGCACCTTGGCACCCGCATCCCATGGGATGCGACAGACTTCTCCGGCATTTCAATGCTGTCATAGAGATCATCTCCTAAGTGGGAAGCCCCCTCTATGAGGCCATCGAGCTCCTTCCCGGAAGTACACCACCCCACGGCCGGATTTTCCCCCTCTCTCAACCCGAGTCGGTCAGCATGGAACAGTATATCACGGAGGAGCTCGCCAAAGGCTTCATTCGACCCTCGACCTCACCAGCGTCGGCCGGTTTCTTCTTCGTGAAGAAGAAGGATGGAGGACTCCGTCCGTGTATAGACTATCAAGCCCTAAATGAAGTAACAGTATCGATATCCTCTGCCCCTAGTGCCCTCCGCCCTGGAATTGCTCCGGTCAGCACAATACTTCACGAAACTGGACTTACGCTGCGCGTACAACTTAGTGCGCATACGAGAGGGGGATGAGTGGAAGACGGCTTTCTCCACCACGAATGGGCATTACGAGTACCTGGTAATGCCGTTTGGGCTGGCTAATAGCCCAGCAGTATTCCAGTCTCTCGTTAACGAGGTCTTTAGGGACGTGCTTAATCGATTTGTAATCGTCTACATAGACGACATTTTGATATACTCACCAGACCTGGATACTCACACCCAGCACGTCCGCGAGGTTCTCAAAAGACTAATTCAACATCAGTTGTACGCTAAGTTGTCTAAATGTGAATTACACAGAACCTGCATCACCTTCCTCGGCTATGTTATTAGTCCCAAAGGCGTGGCCATGGATGAGAGCAAAGTGAAAGCCGTCACCGAGTGGCCGAAGCCCCAAACCCTCAAAGAACTGCAGCGCTTCTTGGGCTTTGCTAATTTTTACCGACGGTTCATCCGGGATTATAGCAAAGTAGCCGCACCTCTAACCACTATGACCAAGAAAGAAACCCGGCGGCTACCCTGGACAGCTGAGAGCGAGGGGGCCTTTCAAGAGCTCAAAACCCGGTTCACCACAGCACCTATCCTACGACACCCAGATCCCTCTAAGCAGTTCATCGTAGAAGTGGACGCCTCTAACACCGGCCTTGGGGCGGTACTCTCACAGCGTCATGGCTCCCCTACCAAACTTTACCCCTGCGCCTTTCATTCACGCAAGTTGACTCAAGCGGAACGAAATTATGACGTGGGAGACCGGGAGCTTTTGGCACTCAAAGTCGCCTTAGAGGAGTGGCGGCATTGGCTGGAGGGGGCTCAGGAGCCTTTCTGGGTGTTGACAGATCATCGTAACCTGGAATACCTTCGAAGCGCCAAGCGTTTGAACGCCAGACAAGCCAGATGGTCACTGTTTTTTACCCGATTCCGATTCCAGATAACATACCAGCCCGGGTCAAAGAACGTCAAAGCTGACGCCCTTTCGCGGCAGTTCGACGCCTCCTCAACCATACCTCCACCAGAACCCATACTCCCGCCATCTCTCCCGCCAGCCCCGGTCCAGTGGGACATCATTCATGAAATCAGGACAGCTCAAGAAACCGAACCCACTCCTCCAGCCTGTCCCCCAGACAAATTGTATGTCCCAGAGACATTCCGTCAACAGGTCCTTCACTGGGTACACGATAATCCCAGTGCCGGCCATCCAGGGATCCTCGCTACCACCGAACTGATAAACAATCGCTTCTGGTGGTCCACCATAACTCAGGACGTCACAACCTTCGTAAAAGCTTGTCCAACCTGCCAGATGACTAAAGCCTCCCACCAGCTTCCCGCAGGCCTGCTCTGCCCCCTGCCGGTGCCACAACGACCCTGGTCTCACATAGCGGATTTCATCACCGACCTCCCTCTCTCCAATCAATATACAGTGATACTGACTGTGGTGGATCGATTCTCGAAGGGATGTCGGTTTATCCCGCTGGAGAAACTCCCCAATGCCTGGGACACAGCTCAACAGCTCATGGAACATGTCATTGTATCGGACCGGGGCCCACAGTTCACCTCTCGAGTCTGGAAAGCTTTCTGCACTCACCTGGGTATCAACGTGAGTCTTACCTCGGGATATCACCCGGAGTCCAATGGTCAGGCGGAAAGAGCAAACCAGGAATTGATCCGCCTCCTACGTACTTACTGCCACGCACGTCAGGAGGACTGGAGCAAATACTTGATCTGGGCCGAGTACGCCCAGAATTCTCTACGGAAGGTCTCTACCCAGATGACGCCATTTCAATGTATTCTGGGATACCAACCGCCCCTGTTCCCCTGGTCGGGCGAGCCCACTGATCTCCCCGCCGTGGACAACTGGCTTCAACACAGCGAACAGGTCTGGGATGCCGCCCACACCAATCTCCAACAAGCAATACAGAGATTCACACGCCAAGCCAATCGACTTCGTCGCCCCAGCCCTTCCTATGAACCCGGCCAGTGGGTTTGGCTCTCCACGAGGGACCTCCGTCTCCGACTGCCCTGTCGCAAGCTTAGCCCAAGGTACGTGGGTCCTTTCCAAATTCTACGACGCATAAATCCTTTTTCTTACCGTTTATCATTACCTAGAGGTTATCGTATCTCACCCACTTTTCACGTCTCTCTCCTCAAGCCCGCCGCAGCTCCGGATGGAGAGAGGGGCCTGGACGAGGCCGCGGTCCCAGAGATTCCCCCCCCTGGCCGAAGAGTTGGAGAATATCTACCAAGTACGCGAGATCCTGGACTCCCGACGCCGGGGTAGAATCCTACAGTACCTCATTGACTGGGAGGGGTACGGTCCAGAGGAGAGATCGTGGATCCCTGCTAGTAGCATCCTGGATCCCACACTCACAGAAACTTTCCACTGTGAACACCCCACCAAACCGGCCCCTCGACCTCGAGGCAGACCCCGGCGTCGTCCACCTCCTCGCTTCAGGAGCCGCTCGCAGGGGGGGGGGGCTCTGTTACAAACCGCGCCTCTGTGGCGCTCTCCGGGAGCCGGCGGCGGGAACCCTCGCCTGAGTTTTAGTTTCCACCCAGACCCTTTAGAACCACGTACCTTGGGCGCTTCCTCTCGCTGCTCCCGCCAAATCTGCGGGTATTTAAGCGAGACTCGGACGCGACATGATCGCGAAGTCTTGATTTGCCCCGCGATCATTACTGAGCGTTTTCCCGTGTTGTTTATTCTGGTATTGTACTTTGGACTGTTTCCTGGACTATTGAATCTTCTCTGCCTGCCCCGACCTTTCGCCTGTACGACCTTGCTTCTTGGATTTACCCTTGTTGGATTTGTTTGTTTGCTTGTATAGACTGTGTTGAGAAATAAAGCCTGCATATGGATCCAGACCAACCTGAGAGTGTGTCACAGTGTGTGTGTGTATAAATACTGTCTTTTTTATGTTTTTGCTTTATTTGAATATATCAGCACATTATAATAAATTCTGAAATGACCCCGAAGGTTGTAGTAATACAACTGAAAATTCAGATTGGACATTGCAAAAGTACATTTAAAAATACTAACTTTAAAATAGAAAACCATTATTTTAAATTTTCATAACACTATTTTTGTCTTTATTTATTTATTAGTGTTACTGAATAACTGAATTGGTTTGAAGGATTTCATTTAAATCATATTTTGAATAAACTGATTCACTAAAATCATTCAGAGTAGAGTGACAAAACTGCAGAGTACTCAAAACCATCTCTGCACATAACCAGCGAGAGAAGGATGAGTTTCTTATTGGACCCGTTGGGGTCTAGGGAACTTTTGAATCTGTATTAAGAGAAATAATTGCATGTGCTTGGCCATGACATCAAGGTGATTAGCCTAAGGCGATACCACAGGCCAGGAACACCCAAACATCCCAGACAGCGGAGTCTTCTTTATTATCTGCTCTTCAGAAGAGAGAGAGACACAGCATGACAGAGACCATTTGGAGATAAATGCACGGTTATATTTTTTCATACGTAACATAATTAGCTGATTTGGATAATTTGTGGCAGAGTGTGCGGTCTGACTTTGCCATTGTTTACACTCTTTGTTAAAGGGATAGTTGAGCCAAAAATCAGAGAGCTGTCATTATTTACTCATGTTCATTTTGTTGTTGTTTTTCATTAGGAACACATTTGAATTTCAGGCTAAGCACACAAAACTATAGTAGGCCACTGACTGGCTTCAGAAGACATGAAATCCATGTTTGAGTTATGACCTTGTGCAATTTCTGAACCAAATGTGAAGCAATATTAACCACAGACCTTATTTAATCTTAAATTAAAAACCACTTTTCTAAAAAATTAGAAATTCCCACAGGAATCCATGGTGAATTAGCCTTCCGGCTTGGCCTACAAATTGACGTTATTTCTGAACAACTCTATTATGGTTTTGTTCCTATGAAATACTGGGTTTTCTCTGGTTTCTGGGTGAACATCGCCCTTTGACATCTGCGTCACCCTCCACCTGCCAGTCAGCAGCTGGGGGGAGTGAGAAAGGTAAATAAAGAGTATAATGAAGAAAGCTAATCGGATTGATCAAATTTCCTGTCACTAATGAAAGGAAAGTGAGTCTGGTTTCTTCCCATGTCTGTGATAAAGATGATTAAGTGTGAACATCTGATAAACTTCAGGCTCCAGAGGAAAAGATGTGTGAGAGAAAGTCTCTAATTTTGTGGGATGTGCTTTATTAGAGCATTTTGATGTGTAGATTGTGTCTCAATATGAACATGTTGGAAATGGTTTGGATTTAGTTCTGTTCCAAAACTAAAAAGCTGCATAGATGGCAGTTTACTTTAAGTTCACTTCTAATGTGAACTCTTTCTTTTGGCAAATTCTAAGGCTGCCTGCAACACATTTGTTTTTTGTGATAAAACATTCCAAGAATGCATTGCTGGTACAGTGAAAATGACTAAATTTAAATTTAGTATGCATAAAATTCCCCAAAATGTTGACCAGTATGCATTTTTATGCTTAGAGTATTATCTTGTTAGCTTAGCATCATACCTGTGCCATTCAACTGAAACATTTAAAACATAATTCTAAATCTAACTGGAAAAGCTAAATTCTAAGCAAAGTTCTAACAGCTTTAAAATGTGAATTTATAGTCCTCCCCAGGCACGTGCATAGGTAGGGCTCAACCTGTGCCCTTTTTGTAATTACACTAGGAAGTGCCCTTTTTTGGAGGGAGTTTTTTTTTTTTTTTTATAAATCAGTGCTATTGGTAACCCTTTACATCTGTTTGTCTTTTTTAACAAATATTTAACCAATTAAAGGTGCGTGGAGAACCATTCTCTTGAGGGAGCATTTCTGCATCACTAGAGCACACAAAACTATGCGTGTGCAAAAACACACTCTCGCGAGAATGGCACTAAGCAGCGCTCGAGCGCCCCTCTGCGCTCTTTCAGCTCCTCAACCCCTGCTCACTCGTAAACTACACTTTTGAGACTCATACCGCTTATCACGCTTATCATGGCTTTAGGAACAATGTGTTTGTGTGTGTGGGTGTTTTTTTTAAATGATAATTAATCCTTTATTAACAACAATACAACACCAATACATATTTGCAGTAGAATATAAAAATCAAGTATAAAACATGAAACATAATGAATAGTTTAGTCATTTCAATAATTGAGAACCAATTTAGAATATAAATCTGTTTCAGAAATTATTTCTTCGAATCACACATTTAAGTCAAAAAAAAAAAATCTGGTATTGTATACTCCCCGCTCGTCTTCACATGTATAAACATCAACCTACAGGTTACAAACATAACCTACGTTACGTTACATATGAGAACTCGCCAGAGAGACCAATTGCCTTTGAGCTTTATACAAAAGGCCAATGAATATTGACGTGCACTTGATTGCGCTCAGGTGCACCTCATCACTGCGTGAGTATAAGAGGGCACGAGCGAAGGGCACATGCAGGTTTTCGCTGAAGAGCCATGCCGGCATCAGCGTGACCTCAGGGTCGTGGCAGGTTGGCTCATTGTAGTGTCTAGGAAGTGTTGGAAGTGTCTCCGTTCCCTTCTTCAGGGAATGTGGGTTACTTTCGTAACCTAGACGTTACCCTTTCTGTTGAATCACTTCAACATTATGTATGGGAACACCCATGGAACAGGCCACGACCCTTGAGGCTGCGTTACGCGGAGACCCCCCGCCGACATGCAAGATACTTTTCAAGTTCGTCAGCAGAGGAGTCTGCACATAACCTTCCCCAACACCAGGGTTGCCAGTATTACTGAAGCAGATGGTTGGGGGAGCGGAGCACATGACTTAACATACAGTTCTTGCATGTGGAATTTCAGAAAATGCAATATATTGATAAGATTATGGATATAATTGAAGGGAAACACAGCCTTCTGGCTGAAAGTGGAAATATTGAGATTTGAGAGGACTCAGGTTCACACATCTCAGGGAACACTGAGAAAAATAGTGCACGGATCCCGTAGGAGTGGCACAGCAAGCCGGCACCAGCCGGTCCTCTCACTCACCAGTTGTCCTGATTAAGGACACGAGAAGACACGGTCTCTACGCGGAGGTCGTAAAACCTGGCAAAGGTGTTGGGTGTTGCCCAGCCCGCAGCCCTACAGATATCTGCTAAAGAGGCGCCATGAGCCAACGCATAGGATGAGGCGACACTCCTTGTTGAGTTAGCTCTCAGTCCTAATGGGCAAGGCTCTCCCTGGTATAGATAAGCCAGGGAGATGGCTTCTACCACCCAATGAGCCAACCTCTGTTTGGAGACTGCATTCCCTTTCTGCTGTCCACCATAGCAAATAAAGAGTTGCTGGGAGTGTCTGGGGCATTCAGGCGCAGAGTGCGTACAGGGCACAACAACTCTAAGACTGGGTCTGCCTCCTCCCGGGGAGGGACCCCCGACGTGCACCTCCAAAGGAACCGAATGATGAGGAGGGACGCACCCTCCACTGCGTCATGATGGCAGCGACATACACTTTAAGAGTCGAAGGGGACAGCCGGCGCTCCAACTTTTCTTGCAGGAAAGAAAGCACAAATGCTATCATGCATCTCTGTGGGTCCTCTCTGCGAGAGGAGCACCAGTCGATGAACAGACCCCATCTCAGAGTGTAAGCCTGCCTTGTAGAGGGAGCTGGGGGAAAGGCGTACTTGAACCCCGGAGGCCAGCTGCATGCCAGTGCATCCCTGCTGAGCGCTCTGTGGGACTTGTGGAGGGAATAAAATAGCCAGCAACGGGCCGACTTGGGAAAGGCAAAGAGATCTTTCTTGGCCTCACCAAAGTGGCTCCAGATCAGCTGGACTACCTGGGGGTGGAGCCGCCATTCTCCAGGGTGGGTGGACTGGACTCCCACCTGAGGGAAAGCAGGGTTGGTCCACAGGCTGAATAGGCGGCGACACTGCGAGGAAACACCAATCCGGAATGTGCCACGGTGCCATGCCCTTCTCAGGACCCGATCGTGTAACCAAAGCTAAAGTGGTCTCATATGAAGCAAGGTCAGTGGACGGGGCAGACACCGCAATGCCCTCCCGAAGCGGTTTCAGCCTCACTGTCTGACTCACCCTCTGATGCTGCTGAAGGCATCTCAGCCTCATAGGGTGCCCCGGAGGACACACTCAGCCCTGTTACGGGGGGAGCGGTCTCCTCCAGGAGGACCACGGGACTGCGCGGTACGTCAGAAGTCCACGGGACTTTTACATCTGGAAGTCCCCCAGGCACCTCAGAGCAGCAGTTGAAAAACTATTACGGTCTAACAAGCTGCCGTGGGAAGGACACAAGGGGAGCCGTCTCGTGAACGGGAGGCGGGACCTCAATGTAGCCATGACCATCCATGAAAGCTGCCTCAGCATGTTCTCGGCTCAGACACGTGAGGCAGCAATCATGTCCATCCGAAGAAGTGAGGAAACTCCCGCATCCAGAAACGCACAGTCGGATAGACATTCTGGAGAACGCTTCACCAATCGAAGGAAAAAGGTGCCCTTTTTTCAGTTTCAGCACATGCCCTTCAAAAGATCTGTGCACGGCCCTGGTCCTCACAGATAGATTTGATTTGATTTAAACTTGTCAACTTATTTGTTTTTTTAATTCTTAATTTTCAAAATTGTTTAAATCAGTTTAAAAAAAATGCCAGGATTTTAAGGTTTATAGGCCTTATGGTCAGATTCAGTTGGATTCATATTCTAGCTTGTGAATGAAAACTAATCTAAATTTCTATTCTTTATTTAAATTGATGCCTATGTAGATTGTTTTAAGTGTACTGTAAATCAGTTTAAAAAACATTTTTTAAAAGATTTCAAATTTAACAAGTCATATGCCTTATGGACAAGCTCAGTTTGATTCACTTTCCAGCTTATAAAATTAGACAAAATTAATTCTTTAATTCTGAATTTATGTTTCTGCCAGCGTAATAAATGTAAATGAGAGATTAGTAGGGTTCTACTGACTTAAGATGCTTCCTATATATGCAGTAGACAGCAAGACTAGGTTTATGAAGGGGATCTTTATTTTCACCTGCGTGATATAACTGTAAATTAGCAGTCTCGCTTGATTTGTCTTAGATCTAATGCTAAAGAGCCTCATTTTAAAAACTGATATTCCCCTCACTATTCTGCGCCTAAGCGAAACACCTCGAGGCAGCGTCCTCATTTGTTTGGTGTGTGCCACCCAATTTCCATTGATTCAGAACCTTGGAGCTTGTGGCTGTTGGCGGTTATGGGAAAAAGAAGCACTAGAGGACTCATACACACATGCTCATACACACATGGACATATTGTCTGTTTTCAGCTGTGTTTCTTTTTTCTGTCCCCGTTAAAATAAAGAAAGGGTCATTTATCTAAAAGTTTTTTAGAAGAGTTTTGGGAAAAAGTTCACTTGATGAATGAATATTTAGTGTTTCATGAATAATTTAATGATTTATTAATTAGTAATTTCCAAATGCTGCTATGCTATATTATTTGTGTAATCATTGTTGTAAAGTACACACAGACAGTGAAAATTCTTCTTCTCATATTATATTATATTATATTATAACACATTACATACCTGATTTTTCTGAGTTAGGCGTGTCCCTGGGTCAACATCTTTGTTGTCCCTGGAACATCATTGTGATTAACATAGCCGATTAACATAGCAGATTTGAAGAACCAGTTTACAGTTTTTGTGAAGTTTAGGCTTACAATCAGTGTTTGGTGCTTGTACATCAGTGTTGGTCATCTATCATTTCCTCTGATTTTAGGCATTACTCGTGGGTAGGGTTAGGTTTAGGTGTAGAGATATGGTCAAAACTAAAATTTTGGTTTAAAATGTTGTTCCAGGGTCAACAATATATGTTGACCCAGGAACACGCCTAACTCAGCAAAATCAGGACGTGCTTAGGCTTATACTGTAAATAAGCATTGTATATTTTATTTAATAAGAAGAAAACAAGTTCACAATTGTGACAGGTTTAATATATATGTATATTAATATACATAATATATTATATATTACATAATATATATACTGTGTATAATTAATGTGTATATAAATATGCATTTAAGAAAAATATGTTGTTTATATATTAAAAATGTATTACAGTACATGTAAATATGTACACTAGCAATAGCAATTTTACAGCACTAACTGTTTTTTATACAAGTATGTTTTATGAAATAATTTGAAGTCAAATCAATATTTCCTGCTCACATATCTATATTTTTGGTAAGTAGTCAGTGCATAATATTGCAATTAATAGCTCTAAAACTTAGACTTATTACACAAAAAAACACGTTTTTTTTATTTATTTTAATAGTAATAATCTTCAATGATTTCGGCCTGTATATAATAGAAATTTATGATTCGGTCACACCTGTTACAACACTCGCCTTCCAGCACAAGATCAAAACGTTTTTTGGAGGGGGAAACAGACGTGCAAATGTTTGTCATGCATTTAGAGGAAGCATCTTACTGTATGTCTTTCTATACGGCACTAATGGAATTACACGAGAGATAGTGTACAATCTGCCTCTCCCATCAAAATCAGATTCGCGTGTCGTGTCCCAAAGCAGCCCTCGCCGTTTTTGTGTAATTGGATATCTGTGGTCCATAATGAAACAGCTGTAAAGCCGGAGAGCTCAGATAGGGCGAGTGTTTCCTCTCATAAAGAGAACTGCTGACTGGAGAAGCATGGGCAGGTTGTGTCCCCATTGTGAGCTTTTGATGCAATTTCCCCCAGTCAGTGGTAAAACACATTCAAAAGAACTTTAATTAAACTTCCAATTAGAGAGAATCTGATAGTGGTCTTTGCTCTCGCTGTCAAAAGTGATGTCATCTTTTTAGGTTAAGAACTTATGATTGAACATATTTTTTTTATGGAGAGTACCAAGGATTATACAGACCTTATCAAAGGATACAGTATCAAGGACACTTGAAGGATTGGCTTTTGTTGACTTGCAAATACTGTAACCACCCAGAGCATCTTAGCTACTTCCCAAATCTCTTTATCATGTTGGGGATTTCTGAAGAAGTTCTGATTCTGTAAGATTTTCCAGTCAGTCTTGTCTTTAACATTTCAAGACTTTTTACATGGACTCAAAGAAATGGTTTTTGGAAGCTGAGTCGACTGTCGACATGACCTTGTTGGAATATGATCCTGTAAGTCTAGAAGAGGCCTCTATAGCCTCAGGGTATGGCTGCACTTTTCAAATCCATACTAAGTAAAAAATTGTCTGAAAGGAACCATGGACAGTGAAATACTCTTTTCTGTGACAGTTCTGTGTGTTTAACTTCTTTTTTTCTTCGTCTGCCTGCTTTATCCTTTTCAAGGATATGGGTGAATTCTGCAAAAGTGTTTGGAAGGTAGTGTATTGATATTCCTCAAACGCGCTGTTTTTGTAATTTAATTAAATCAGCTCAACACACTCAATTCAAACTTTGTTTTGCAGATAATTGTGGCCTTAGGTGTACTGTCTATATTAGGTTTTCTTTTATTATTAAAACTTCTTATAATTGAAAATTTCCTTTTCCACTTAGGCCCTGTCCCAAACTGAGCCATGATCTCTAGAGGTTCTCCTCTGAGTCTATGTTTTTGCCACATGGGTTGTTTGATAAAGCCGCTGAAAATGCATTGAGGACACACATACATGTGAGCACCCTTCTGAAAGCTAAAATGTTAAATGGGACACCCTGCGGTTTCTCTAAAGTTCACAGTTGTATGCGAGTCCACAAGTGCTTGATTTAGGACCTTTATTATGATTTGCATACTGATTTATAATTAATCTTTCTTCTTGCGCTCATTTGCATACTGAATTGATTAACTAATTATATTTCTTTGTTTCTCTTTGCACTTTTAGCAGCTCTTATTTTTATTCCTAAATGATATTTATTAATATTAACAAAACATTTTTTGATTTCATTTTTTTTTTTCTTTTTTTTTTTTTTTTACAGTTTTCAGGAATAATCTGTTTAAAAGTAAAAGGTTAATGAATTCCTTCCATTCTTATTTTGGAATTTTCAAGATGTTAATATGGATGGCATCTATAGCATCTATGGCAGCTTCAGTTATTTCTGTATAAGTTAAACTAAATTACAATAAGAATAAAATCCCTTTTCAACTAGGCCAAATATAAAAGCTTTTTTTTTTTTCATTTTACGTTTTTTTTTTTTTTGCAATATTGTGTGTGTGTAATGTATGTGTGTATTTATATATGCATAAATATTTACAGTAAACACACATAAATTCTGTGAACAAAAACATTTATTTTAGATGCAGTTAATCGTGATTAATCATTTGACAGCACTATTATCTATTTTAGGTATTTAAATTATACATGTTTTCAGTTACAGTCTTAGCTGTGCTTGGCTTTGTTTCTTTTCTCTGCTAGCAGTTTTTTCTTTTGCTGTTTTAAATTTATTCTGATGTATAGGTGACAGAAAATGTGTGCTGTGTGTCGTGACAACAGCAAAGGTTCTAACATGGCGTTTTCATTTACGCAGAACCAAAGCGCATAACCTACAATTCTTGTGGTGCCTCGCAAGCACTGGTATTTCCTTCAGGAAATGCAAATCTTTGCAAAGCACATCTGTAGCTCTTAGCATGTGCACATCAAGAAGCAAAGTTAAGGGGGGGTGGGGGAGTCATTTCATTTTATAAAAGCCATCTGTTTGCATGGGAGGCAAAGCAATGATATGTGTCCCTTGAGCCTCGGGCTCCATCGCGGCGCTGTCAGGGAGTATTGAGACAGTTTGCAGAGTTTGAGGGGGTCCCTGGAGGGATGACCATTGTGGGCATTACATAGAAGAGAGCAGGTCTGAGCCCTCGCTGCTAATTGAGCTAATTAAACCTTCTCAGAGGGGGTCCTAATGAGGCGCTAACAAGGGTTCTATAATTACATATTTACTCATTTACTCGTGCAGTGACTAGAGCTCACTCTCACTCTTATCAAACTGTTTGATTTTTCGGGAATGCAAAGGTTTGCCAAAGCTCTGTGAGAGAGACTGGGGGACTGTCTCACCTTTTTCTCTTTACATTTTATACAGATACAACATCTTTTTGTATCTAATGTATTGCAATATGTAATATATTATTAACAATAGTAAATTTATAATACTGTATAAAGTGTTTTTGTACAGCCAAATGTAATATTATTAATACTATTATGAAAATATGTAAATTAAATGTAACAAAAATCATATATATTCAATAATAATGAAAGTTTAAATCATGTCTATTAATCTACATTTCTAATGTAATGTATGGAAGGAGGTTCAATAATAATACTAAACAGCTGATCATTGTATTTAAGTATGTCTTGTGCATGAAATGAAGATGAAATTCAAATTTAATCAAAATTATCAAAATTTAATTCTTTTTTTAAGTCAGTACAGAGGACATAAGTTTCCATTTCTGTTTCGTTGCAATGTTAACTAAATACTAGCTCACAAATCGTATTGTATTGTATAATTTGACAACAAATTATTTCATGGGATGGAAAAGAACACACTGTGTGCCTGAATTTAGTGATTTTAGTGATAGTTACTCTTGTTGTTTAATCTTGTTTAAGAGATTTAGAGCATTGCAAAATCTTTTTTTTTTTTAAATGTGTGATGTTTGTTGTAATGATGGCTTCATTAAGACAATGAAAAAACTTGTTACTTAGGATACTGGCTCTTTCTTTACTGGAGAGAGAGAGAGAGAAGTGTGAAAGACTAACAAACAATTGCTTCCACAGCAAGGTGGGAAGCAGGTGACAGAGGAATGAGACCCTGATAAGACAATGACACATCTCACTAATACATCCAGCTTCTGTGAGTGGAGGCTGCATGCTCTCAATGCTACCAAAATCATTAAGGATGTGTGAAAAAGTGTGTGGGTGTGTGTGTGTGTGTGTGTTTGTATGTACAGTAAATCGCTTCAGTGCTTCCCAATAATGCTGGTGTGTGTGTATCTTGGGATTAGAGAGGGATGTATGGCCTCATGCTGAGTCTAATATGTAACAGCAGGCTGTGTCCTATTAAAGTTTCTTGTTTCCAGCTAATGCTGTACTGTCCTATAACTCAGTCTGTTTATTATTTTCAAACATTGTCATTTTAGTTAAATGTTCACATTTTCTGTTGAAAACCAGATGTCAAAAGTTGCCTCTACAATGCTAGGGTGTTGTGGATGTTTGCCAGGGTCCACAATGTGAGATAACTTATTACAAACAGGGACGTGCAGCAGCACACAAACATGCCAAATATTAAAAATTAAAAGATTACATTTGAAAAGATTATTATGGTGTAGGCTACATAAATATTAAAACGTAATAATGGATAATCATTGCTTGTGTCAGAATTAGCCTATTTTCTTGCACATGAGCAGATCTCTGGAGACGCGTTCAGTCTGTGCTCCTTAAAATTCTGTCATTTAAATAGCGAATCCACCACGGTGTGAAGGCAACTTACTCCTAAAGGGAATGGGAGATGAGACTCTGATTGGATTATTGCACGTTATGCCTAAAAATATGTTCATTCCTCTTTAAGAGAAACAGGGACAGCCCTTTTAGACCATGTGCCATGATCTCTGACTGTTTTTCCTGTCATTATAATAACAAAAGTGGATTTGGAAATGCTGTAATTGCACCAGCTCTGTGCGCTTTAGATCATGCATTTAGATCGGTCTACTAATACTATAATGACTGCTAGTTGACATGTAGTTACAAAGTTACTGTTAGTAGAATGTAGAAAATGGACTATCAAAATAAAAGGGTACCTTTAAAACTAACTAAAACTTTCGCAAAGTTTGGCTTAATTAATTTTTTATCTAGTCGATAAATACATTTTTAAAGCCTCTATATTATCGGCAAAATTTGCTCAAAATGCCATTTACATATATAATTTATTACATGCTTTCTGTCCTCTGATTTCTTATTTATTTAATTATTGTTTTCCACAAACTGGTTCTTTCGGGTATTTAATTTTAATGAACTGGTTGTTCCCTTTCAGTCGGTCACTTCGACGTCACGTCGAGACCGACGAATAGGAATCTCGCTTCGAGATGCCAAACA
>JAUMHI010000069.1:14182014-14197713 GCA_032359435.1 Enteromius unitaeniatus
TTCGTCGGTCTCGACGTGACGTCTCCGTTCCCTTCTTCAGGGAACGAGGGTTACAATACGTAACCGAGACGTTTTTTAGTTCACGAGTTTGCGCTTCCTCATCGTAGCGAATGTAATAATAAAAGCATGTTTGGCATCACTTTGAACGGTTTGCCTGAATGGATTAGTATTAATATTGTTGGAATTGATGTGCAGCTTCTTGCACAAACTGATAGTTTTGGTTCATAAGAGCTCAATATATTCTCAGGATATATCTTCCATCAGCACAAAAGAGCCTTCTGCAATCAATTACCATTCGCTTTGTGTTGTAGTGCCAAATATCCTGAGAAGGCTCCATTCATGAGGCCATTTATTTTTTGTTTGTGCAAATATCAATGTGGGCTGTTAATATTAATTTTTAGGTCACTGTTCACTCTAAAATCATAGCTAAATATATTTTGAATATATTTATTTGTTTGTTTTACATGATTGCTGCCAAGAGTGGCCTCTAGTGGAGCTTGAGGGCACTCGCATCACTTCAACTCCTTAAATTGTACTATGGACTCAACTTCCCATCATGCACTGCACACCCACACCTGTTCACATTCAGTAACTATCACCCACAGCCGTTGTCTATCACCACACCCACTCACACTCACTATTTAACCAGCACATTCACCCTTAGATGATCGCTAAGCATTATCTTGCCCTGGTTTGTTTTCCCTTGTGATCTATTTAAGTGATTTTTCCTTTTTTGTGTTCATTGTTTTTGTCGTCTGTCTGTGCCATCGTTCCTGTGATTGTTTGCTGCCAGCCTAGACCTTTGCCTTTGTATTTGACCACGACTCGGCTTCTCTTCTGCTCCTGTTTGCCTGGTTTTCTGACCCTGCTTGTTTGACATTGAAATAAAGCTCGCAAATGGAATGGACTTGCATTTTATGAATCCCTTAAAACTTGAGTAAATTAGTAGCAAATGTGATTTCTTTCATTAAAAGGCACAAGAAACATATGAACATAAAAAAACAAGGCTCACAAGAAAGAAAAGGCAAGCTTCTTATACAGCAAAACTACTGTAGTTTATATATGAGTGTGTTTGCATATATTTGATAGAAAGAAACACACACCAGATGGTGAATTTCAAAACCAAGATAATTACAAAACATTGCCATTTCATTGATGCTTCTGCGGCAGAACTGAAGCATATTCTCTCTTCTCATCCACAAACGTGCACTTCTATGATGATCCATTGCCATCGTGCTTTCAATTTTCCATAGTTTTAATGTCAGCCCTGTTCAATCAATGCCACTAATAAACAAGCGCTAATAACAAAAAGGGCCCGGAGCCTGCAAAGATAGAAGCTTTACTTTGATAGCCAATTAGGCCGGGCTCTCTTTCCTCATTCTGTTTGTCATAAGACTCTATAAGTCAAATAAAATATCCAAGGTTGGCTGACACAATTAAAACCAGGAGACAGGAGATAACAAGTCTAGAGACTTCAGAAGAAAAGGTAGTGTTTGTTGTTGTTTGTCAGAAAAGCCTCACATAGAAGAAAGTGAGAAAGTAGTACACCAGTAATTTACACCAGTAAATTAATGTAATTCTTTAGACTAGCGGGTTTGATGAACTGTCTTATTAAAGCCTTGGCCATGGTTTTCTCATCATTTTGCATTTTTCTAGTGATCAAGCTGTGTTTAGCCTTTTATTGAGGCCTTTCTAGCTACGGTATGAAAGAAAATAAACATCAATTCCATTGTGTACATAATGTTATGGATTTATATTATACAAATCCCACAAGACTATATCAATAAGCAGCTTAATACGCAGTAGCCTTTGATGTAATGATATCCGAACCCACCAGGAAACCAATGGCAGGGTCTATCAAATGAAAGTCTGCGTAATGAGATTTCTTATTAATGAGGGTGAAATACAGTGTGGTCTGGTTGGAATAAAACCAGTATCTGGGGACCAAAGTGATCCCACAAGTCAGCTATACTATGGTAATGAGGTCTTAGAGAAACCACACTATTTAGAGGGACAAAGGAGCTCTTTGATGCATTAGGAGCAGGTATGCTCTTGACAATAGATTCATGGCTTCACTGATATCTTCCATCGCTGCAAAAGAGCCTTCTGTAATCAATTACCATTCGCTTTGTGTTGTATTGCCAAAAAGGCTCCATTCATGAGGCCATTTATTTTTTGTTTGTGCAAATATCAATGTGGGCTGTTAACGTGAACATTCAAGTCCCTTTTCACTCTAAAATTTTTATTTTTTATATATTTATTTGTTTGTTTCTTGCATTGCAACATATGTAATTACATTTGCATACAAGGTATTTATTTGTAATTTTTTTGCATTGCAATGCAACATTTTAATGACTTTTGCATAAAGATAATAAAGCCATGGGAATTTAGGAAAGCAATATTTTTTAAAAATAGTATTTTATTACAAAATTGCATTGTGGTATTATTTTATGAACAATGAATTTGCTTTAAGCCAAATATGATTTCTTTTTTTTCAAGGTACTTATTACTTAGTGACAAGATTAGTGAATATTATTTGTTTTAGTTTAGTTTTTTTATTATTATTTTTTAAGTGAGGTTCTGCTGATATATTTTCAAACAAAAAACTTCTTTGTTTCATGTAAGTTAATAAGTAATTTCATTTGTTTACTTGGCTGCATGTACCCTGTGACACTTGCGTCATTCAGCATGGCATCCTTGAGACTTTATCAAGAATATAATAATGGCTCAGGCCCACACATAGAATATTGTGCTTACATTAAAACGCACATCTGACGGTTGCCTTGACCATGCTCTTAAAGATCCTCTTCATAAAGTCTAGTCATCTAGTCTTTATCTGTCAAGGAAGTCATGGCAAGCATCAAGGATAGAGCATCAGGGTGAAGGCTTTGTATTATAGATGTATAAAATGTAGCAGTCAATGAGTTCTGCAATGAGTTGAAAAGAAACCTAAAGCAATTAAAAAAAAACCTGGATCAATGGAACTGAGGATTGACAATATGTTCTGGCTGTGGACATATAAGTCAAGGGCTGTCACTTTTTTCAGTAATGATTTATCAAACCTCTTTTGTTTAGAGAACTTGCTTTAGAGTTAATGAAATTCTAAGACCTTGAATCTTCTTTAAAGAAATCTTTCCTTTCAAACATTTATGAAATGAATAATTGAAACAAATTATGGTGAAAGGTTAAACAAACATCTTTCAAAAGCAATTAACATTTTGGTTGAAATCAGTATGTGGCGGTTTTAAATGAGAAGCCAACAACAGCTTTGTATGTTTATTTTAACGTAATATTTATGAAATCTGTTACATGAAATTCGAATCCTTTAGAATGTAGAAAAAGCCTTTTGCGTCGTTTGTTATTTGTTACAGCTATTGTTATTGTTAACTCAAATTGAAAATTGTCTTTGGTAAGTAAAATGAAGCTGAAACAATATATAAATATTAGATGGGGGAAAATAAAACTTTCAAATTTGTAATGTTGCCATGGCAACTACTTGGAATTAATTTAAGTTAAAGTAAAAAAAAAAGAGAAAGAAATTCCAAAATAAAAATACTAAAAGTCTTAAAAAGGAAAAAGCTAAATTACTAACTGAAATTTTAGTATCTAAATTACTTACAACTGAAATTAAAATGATAAATAAAATAAAAGCATATTCAAAATATTAATAAGAGCATTGATATATACAAATGCTACTAAAATAACTTTGGTGTTGAGTTATTATTATGACTATAATAATCACCTTCTTTTCAGATCATTAAACACTGAGGTACCGATCATAGATCATCTTCAAGTAATTTCAGTTTCTCGTTAATTCAAACGTGACTGACAGCGATACCCTTGTTTACCAGTTTGACCTTTTCAGATTAAATATGAACATGTTTTATCGCATTTACAGGGTAATTAGCCAGTCATGAAGAGAACATGATAGATGGGCACTTCCTCTTCATATGTGCCATTTGATATGACATTTTAAATTTTTCTGGATTCCGTTATAAGGCCTCAGTAAGAACGCCATGGCTTTGCTATTGGACTGTGCAAGGTTTCACGTTATTCAATCTCATACTTCGCAATATTTTTGTTTTGTTTTATTTTCTCCTCCAGTCCAAAGTTGAAAGAGGCGCTGCTTTCTTTGCCTCCTCGAAGAAAGCATCTTGCTCTGGTTTCAATAAAACATACAACGAAGGAGGCCAATTAATAAAACTTCCTGTATTTTTAGCCTCAGGTTGAACTTGAACTCAAAACATGCTAATTGTGGCCTTTGTGCGAAATGCAAATCTCTTTAAACCTAGTTTCTTCCAGTTCTCTGGTGACATTTAACCATTTCCCCATTGCCACTTGGACAATTACATCAATTGTAACAATTAGCCTCGTCTAGATTGTGTTACGGCTAAGTGCCATTTAGCCAAACAATGCATTTGAGTCAAATCAATGGCCAAGGAGAAATTGCATCGATCTCATGGCATGCAATGAGAAAATGTCTCATCTCGCAAAAACACCATTGTGTTTAATAGTGGTCAGGTTGGCCTCTGCGGACGCCAGCTTGGCGTCGCACTAATTCTGTCCCTTTCTTCCCTACAGAGATGAATAGATTGAGTCTTTCATTAGATAAATGGTGCCCAGAGAGTTTTAATGAGGGAGGACAACTGCAACTATCTGTCTAGCGACCTATTATCATCTGTTATTGCGCAGAAATCTCATTTGACTGGATTTTTAATTAAACTGCCGCTAAGTAAAAGGCCACGTGTATTCTGCAGCACAAGTCAGGGCACCCATCGGTAATCAGAGATTGCAGGTAACTTTTAATCATTCCTGGGTGCCTTATGGGAGCCGAGCTGAAATGTTATATATAAAAAAAGCATATTAACTCAGACTATGATGAAAAACCCCAATCAAATTACAAAAAGAGGTATTTTATAAATAAGTTCTCTTTGTTTAATTTGGTTCAGCTCAAATGTGGTCACTGTTGCTGGTGGCCTGAGCATAATCCTTTAATTCTGTCAACTTTAGAGTTATTTGCATGAAAAAGGATTAATTTAGTCAAACAGTATTCTTCTGAGAGCACTCCGGTGTTGATGCTTGTGATCTCAAGGTAGCATTGTCTCTCAACGTCGGGTTATTTGCTGGTTAATGCAAACTTCAGTCGGACTCACATGGCCCTGGGGAGCCCCATCCCTCCGAACTGACACCAAAGTCAAATTTTCTGCTCGCTTTTTAGCTGCCTGCACCACAGGTCTCCTGCTGTTTGCAATCAGGAGCTCGCAAAAGCCCAGAAAGGCTTTGATCTGTGTGATGTCTCTCTCTTTCTGTGCTGTGCTGTTCACTATCTTTCTCTTCTCTTCAGTGTGGGCCAGGGCTGTGTGCTATTCAGAAATGATTTGAGAATTCCTTTAATTTCTAGGTTTATTTCTCAACATTTTAGTTAATCCTGGAACATCATTCCAATCAACCAATCAGAATTGAGGAGTAGTTTTTATCTAAATATCTGTTTTAGACTTATGATCAGCTAAATTAGGTTAGATGTTGATCTAAGATGTTTTACTTGGCAAAATCATGGTGACATACTTGTAATACCTCATGCCTCTATAGCTACCGAATACACTGAATAGCTTGAAATTTCTGTGCAATAAAGAGCTTTTATGAACCCTGGATTCCTGTTTCACAGGAATATAAATAGAAGGGAAAAGAACAAAATTCCAAAGAATATATATCTGATGTGGACCAAAAGATTATTGATCTTCATAAATACATAAAGTGGCTTTACTTTACCACCATCACCAAACAGCATGGTAGTGTTCTGACACAGCTGTAGCAGTGTGTACACACATCAAATTGTATTCATGTACACACATGTATTAATTCATCCACATTTGAATCAAGTGTACAGTGAAATTTCTTTAATCATAAAAAAATAAAATTAAAAACAATGATACTGTTTCTTATCACTGATAGGCTGTCTTTCACCTGTAAATGACCAATCACAAAAAAAAATTGAATTACCCATTGTCTTTAAAGCTGCTCCATAGAAATGACTTTCTACTTTGAGGACATTGGAAATGTCGAGATAATTATCAGAATGTAACAAAGAAATGTAGTGGAGTGAAAAGCACAATACTTGTGTTTCAAATGTAGTGAAGTTAAAGTCATAAGTTTTCAGAAAAAATGAAACCCAAGTAAAGTACAGATACTCAAAAAGTGTACTTAAGTGCAATACTGAAGTGGTCACAGAAAAATAATAGATATAAATTATGTAAATGATGATATTTTTGCGCAAAAAAGTATTCGCGTAGCATCGCAAAAGTGAGGTTAAGCCATTGATGTCACTAGACTGTTTTACAGATGTTTTTGCTGATGTTTCTGGACCAGGATCACTGCCAATTGGGTTGCTGACAATGGAGGGACAGATGGCTCTCTGTGAAATCATCACAAATATCTTCATTTGTGTTCTGAAGATGAACGGTGGTTTTATGGGTTTGTAACGGTGAGTAATGAATGACAAAATTTCAGTTTCAATTTTGAGTGAACCAACCCTTTATGAATAAATGGGATTTACATATGGTTATAGACAGAGTATAGGATATTTCCACAAATATTAAATAATTATCTCATCAATGTATTAATAATATTAGTTATACAATTAAATATATAATAAATGTAAATTAAAATTAAAGAACACATTTATATATATATTTAACAATTTCTTTTTTGTAAGGAATAATTGACCAGGCCATTGAAGTATTTAAAACATAATGCGAACAATCGTGCATTATTTTTTTCTAATAATTCAACGGCCCAGAGTCATTTATTCTGCTTATACTATGGTTGCCACACCTCAAGACATCGATCAGATGATATATGTCAAATTATTTGTGCAGTTTTTGTACATAAAATGCTATTGTGAGTAGGATTATTTCTTCTGCATCTCATTCAACGTTATTTTAGACCTAGTAGCTGAGGCTTGAGCTGTTGATGGCACACTAATGCAGTTAATGCAAAGTTATGAGTGTGTGTATGTGTGTGAGAGAGAGATAGCATGTGAATTAGTCTGTGCATCTCTCAGATGTGTTCTGCTAATAGTGATACTTCAGTTCACCTTCTTCACTAACAGCGCTGTTGTTACCTCGCTTGTAGCAAGTCAAGTTAATGTTACAAATGAAATCATCAAAGTAGCGCTAGCTACATTAGCATGTATGTTAATGTGTGGTTGAGGGAGAGAGCGTGAGAGAGTATGTGCTTGCCTTACATAATGCATGTGATGTAATAAGCGGTCGTTTTTATCATATTTATTTGTTTGGACTGTGTCATTTTTCAAACACTCAAGCATGAGTTTTGGTTACTTTGCTGTTGTAAGACCTTGGAAATTAAGAAGTGATAAGGAGGTGTAAAGTGGTCAAAGAGCTGCTTGGAACTATGTTTGGCATGTGGTTCCCTGAAAATAATGTCACACCTAGGAATGCTCGTCAGCCAATCAGATTTAATAATCCAATGGCCGTTTAGTATAAATCAATTTAATGCATACTTGGGAATAAAAGTAATATTATTATTATTAGTAGTAGTGGTAGTGGTAGTAGCAGTAGTAGTATATTATTAGTATATCAGTTAATCATGATTCATTGCATCCAAAATTATTTATTATTTATTTATTTACATATGTGTGTGTACTGTGTGCATTTACATGTAAATACACACAGTACACACACATATATTATGTAAACAAACATTAATTTTGGATGCAATGAATCATGATTAACTGATACATATTTAAATATAAAATATTACACACACACATATGGTTACACTATATTAGGTGGCCTTGACTACTTGATGTACTTACTTACTTAAAGTGGGACACAGGTCAGGTTAGGCACAGGTTTGGTGGTATGGGTAGGTTTAAAATATATATACACACACAAGCTGCACTCACACACACATACATGCATCTCTGTGCCTCTCTCCTGTTCATGATGTGGCAGGTAATGTATTAAACTGAATGGGCTTAGCTAGACATTCATTTGCTTGGCATTATATTTCAAATGATATTTCGTGTCATAAATTAAACAAAATTGCACAGAATCATCAGAATGACAAACACAGTCCTTATGCTTTTAATAGCCTACAACTCTTTGGCATTTCCCCCTTCTTTGTGGAAGCATTCTTAGCGTTTACTTGGGTTACTCCGTGAAGCTCTGACTGGCTGTTGTCTTCCTCTCCTACACAAGTATTTTGTTTTACATTTTCCCCCTCATTCTTTCTCTCTCTCTTTTTTTTTTTATATGCGGCAGTTCAAAGTTTAGTATTTCAAAGCAGCTTCCTTTTGAAGGGAAGAGAATCTTTGAATTATGCATTGGCTGTTTAGAGCGAGCTAAAGTAGACTGGCTCCAACCAGGGGGGAAACTGAGGCTTCAAAAATCAGGCGGTTAATGAAAAGAACCACGTTTTCTCTCTTGCTCTCTCTCTCCCTGCTCTTGCCTTCCTCCGAGCTTAACTAGGCCGGGGGTTGCTGCATCTTTCCTCTCATCACTCGCTTTTCCAGGCAGCTCCGGAGGAGCTTGAGACTGTGTTTGTCACACTTTCCACCCATGCACTCTGAACTGAGGACATGCGTGATATATGTGAATCTAGTGCGCTTTCTAAACTGTGAGTATGTATCCGTGTTTAGGAAATAATGAACTATAAGTAGTCGTCCTGCTAACTTGACATTTTTCAGTAGAGCAAAAGCAGCTCAGCTGTTTACAGCATAGTAGCTCCCCTCCATTCCATTGCTTTTTTGTTGCAAAACATTACATTGCTGTTTTTTCAGGTTTTTACCAGTGTTTTATTTATTTAATATGTAGGAAATATTAATTTGCTTTAGTGAATTGGCTTGATTCATTCATTTCATTTAAAAAAAGAGATTTTTTTCTCTTTTTTTTCTGAGGAAGTCCTTGCATATGATTGCAGGCACTCTTTTTTATTACTGACATTCTTTATAGTTTTCAATTGCTTTTTACCTCATTAAAAAATAATAAGGTCAAATAAATCTGTGAAAGATAAACATCTTAGGTTTTACATAATAAACATAAATGTGCATTTATGTTACTTTAACTAATATAATGTTATTGTAATATATCATCATCGACAATGTAGTAAATGTGTTTATAGCAGCTATTCTTATAATCAATAGCCACCAAAAATACAGGTGGTGATGAGAAAGCCTAAGACAGGTAACCTTTTAAAAATTGTAAGGTTTAGTTTACCCAAAAGATAAAAATTCTGTCATTAATTGCTCACACTCTTGTCGTTCTAAACCTGTAAGATCTTTGTTCATCTTCTGAACATAAATTAAAATATTTTTTATGAATTCTGAGAGCTCTCTGACCCTCCCAGAGACAGCAATGTAATCATTATTCACATTGGGACGCAGACATAATGACATGAGTTGTTCAAACGTAAATCGGAAACACAGGGTAAATATACACAATGACATCATGGGAAAACTGAAAACACTTGAGGAACATGGCTAGGAACAAATTAACATACTCATGGGGCAAAGGCTCACAAGACTGGAAGATGCATCCTCGCACCTCAAAAGACCTCCAGGGTGGAACCAAGCACTCTGGTGACTGAGATGGAAGCGGTGATCCAGAGAGCCGCTGCGAAGCTGAGGGGAAGGCGGAGCCTGATGGAGCCAGAGGGACGACGTGACCAGGCACAGCCAAAGGAGTGGAGTCCCAAGGCGCAGGATGGTCGACGGCAAACCAAGGTGGAGCAGGAGGGACGAGGTAGCCGGTCAAGCTGGAGGATCGATGGGAAGTGGTGGAGATGAAGGAGCTAGGATTTGGGGGGGGGGGGTCTCCAGGTCAACAGGCCAATGTGGAGTCTGGGCTCGGAGGGGTGGGGAACCGGAATTATTGGATTTTGGAATGGCTCTCCTGGCCGTGAATTGGGAATATGGCTCGGGAGGTGCTAACATGGGGCTGGCACTAGACACCGGAGGTCACTCTTGTAGCGTGGGCATTTGACGGTGCTCTTTTATCGGGTCTGTGAATGGTGGGCTGATTCCAGCTCAGGTCTGGATCCTTCCCAGACACCGTTAGATAGCCTCCCTCCAACACAATCCCGTGGTGTCATGGAGATCCACAGGGCAATGATCTATTGCTGTTTTTTGGTTTGATTCTTCTGTCACAGACTCCTGCTGTAAGGAGAAGGAAGGAGTCACAGAGTGTACAAACTACAAAAGAGTCTATTTAATTATCAAACTCAGGAACACAGAATACAACGTAGACATACAGATGTACAAGGGCCGACGAGGGAGACTCAGAAACACAGGGTAAATATACAGTACACAACAACATCATGGGAGAACTGAAAACACCTGGGGAACACGGCTGGGAACACATTAACACAATGAACTTATCTGACACAGGAACAACCAAATATTTTACAGATGTCCTTACATTTCTGGACTGTGATCATGTTTTTTACATTGCTGTACATGAAAGGGTTAGAGAGCTCTCAGAATTAATAAAAAATATCCTTATTTTTCCAAAGATGACAAGAGGTCTTTCATGTTTGAAACAACATAAGGACGAGTAATTAATGACAGAATTGTTTTATTTTTGGGTGAATATGCTTTTAGGTTCATATACTGTACTGATGCAGCATATAAAACACCATCATAATATTAAACATGATACTAAAATAATGCAATAAACATTAAGTTAATACAATAAGATGGAACAAAAAAATAAATAAATTATTACATGTAGTAGATAAGAAACATTTTCTTGTAGAAACATTTTAAATAAGTATATTGTCTGTACTACTAAACTTGGTCAATTTAGAAGCTACTCCTAATAGCTTTTGTATAATGCCTTGCTGAAGCTTGTGGATGTGGACGTCTGTGAAAGTGGTGATCATTACTCGCTCGAGAGGGATGAGCTATAGAAGCTGGAGGAGAGAAAAGGGAAGGATGGGAATGAACTCCAGCTGAGGGTGGAACAGGTCTGTGAGATGTGGCATTTTGGGGGATAGGATTGTTTGATGGCACCTCCACCTGGTGATGGGAGGGTACTACAACCAAATATTTTTGTAAAGCTTGTAGTGCCTGGGGCATTGTTGAATGGGTTTAATTTTAGTTAAGTGAGTGATTTTTGCCATGTTTGGTATTGTTACTTGCATACAGTCCGAATACAAAAAAAAAGGCTCTCATGGTAATTCTGAACTACAAAACAATTGATGGTTAGTTGTGAGCTTGTAGTCTGAAGTCAATGTGATCAGAGCGAAAGAACTGAATGTGATGGATGCTGTGAAATAATACAATAAGACAATAAACAGGCTGCATGTTCTTGCTATGTTCGATTCACAATTTTTTTTTTCTGAACTAAATTATTATTAAACAGCCAAAAAAATTATAATCTCATGAGTTACTGTGATTGGCCTAAAAATTTCACCCAAAAATGACAATTCTGTCCTTAATCAATCACCCTCATGTTGTTCCAAACCGATAAACCATTCCAAACTATTGTTCACCCCCGACTTATGCCATTTTAAAGAGTATCACAACGCAGCGCATTCTAAAGCTTTAACATAATCAGCCTTGTTTACATCTGGTGATACTCTCTAAAAATTGTAGAAGGTGTACGTCAGGGGGGAACAATGATTGAGTAAATTATGTTATTTTTGTTTTCTTCACGCAAAAAAAGTACTTTTCTAGCGTTGCAAAACTGCAATTGATAAACTGATGTCACATGAACTGTTTTACCAATGTTTTTACTACATTTCTGGACCTCGGATCATTTGAGTTATATTCCTGTCTATGGATGGCTCTCTAATTCCATCAAAAATATCCTAATTTGTGTTCTGAAGATGAACAAAGGTCTTATGGGTTTAGTGACTTAATTACGGAGTCACTCAGAACGGTTCTTATCTCACTCGAACTGCACTGATTTACTAGAGCAAGTAGTTATGTTGTTGGTTCTTGGAATTGTCGTAATGCTTTGCTCAATTACTAAATCGATCAGAATAGTTTTTGACCTTACTGAAGCAAGTTATTTTGTTTCTTGTATGTATATTAATAAACTGATTAAAAGTAAACCATGATGCATGATTCATTTCACTACCCTCCTCCAATTATTTAATAAGCTCACACACAAAAAATAGTGCCATTTCAGTGCTAATTCTTCACTGTGCCTCTTAAGTGAATCCTGACAGTACTATTTTAATGCCAAAAGATGGTTTGCGCTGGTGCAAGCTGTTCGTAAATATGGCACATGCAACTAAATAAGCCACTGAGTTCAAATACAGGTTTAAATCTGTTATAGCAACACAAAGATTGTGGGGTTGATTAAGAAACATGTACTAAAGAAATATATACCTTGAATTCACTGTAATGAACCTATCCACCAGATTCATAAATGTAAAAATGGGTACTTCAAATACACAAGTACATGAAGTCACCCCATCACACTGATTCTGTTTAATCACCAGAGAAACGTAACCTTCAAAGCACACGCCAACAGTCTCTCAAACTGGGTTATGTCTTTATCGTTAATAAACAGACTTCAAAAGGCTGTAAATGATAGGCTGGGGGTTGGGGAGCGGGGCACATTAATTATTCTCTGTTACTGAGCGGGTCCGAAAGTGTAATGGTCTCCCTCCCTGACAAACTGACTAGGGGTCTATTTCAGCAGGGAGAAGCTTTTACGTCTTGGGGTTAATGTGTGATATCTATGGGAAAGATCAGCCAGGAAGCCCAGCAGGGGGGCTTTTTTCTCTTTCTTTCCCCCATTTTCCCTTTTTCCAACTCCCACTATCTTCCTGAGTTCTCTTTTCAGGCTCATGCTTCATTATCCACACTTATTATTAATCGGAGGTTTTTCTTGCTGCTTTGGTTTGAGAAAAAGGCTCAGATCGATAATTTGCCTGAAAAAAATCGTTTCAGTTCTAAATGTGTTGCTCAGATCAGTCATCGCCCCTTCGCTGCAAACTCGAGACGCAGATGCTAACTACTCACCTGCAGTGGCAATCGATGACCAAACGTGGTACGCAAGTGGAAGAAAATGGGATCGGTCTCGTTCTCTCTCTCATTTTCCCTCAGCCTGTCTCACTTTGTTTGAGGTTTCGATTCATTGGATTTCTGGGCTGTGAGATGCGGAATCCTACAGGACAAATACTGGGCGAAGCAGTTCATAACGGTGACAACTTTTTTTTTTATTGATAAAGGATAAGTTTATTTAAAAAAAGTAAAAGTAATTGTTTACGTACCCTCAATCTCCAAACCTGTTTCTATGCACCACAGAAGCTTCAAAACCCCCCAAAATTTGAACAAGCAGCATTGTAGAAGTCTCCTTAAGTACCAAATTTAAACAATATTCACTGACAATCACTCTCAAATCCTATTCTAGCTTCTTTTCGATTAACGTGCATCGATTGTGCCCTTTTTAAGGTTCCCAGTATTGTTTTTTAAGAGTCTCCTTTGTGGTTCACTTGCATGGAAAATCCAACAATATCATCTAATTTTCCAATAATTATCAAATGAATCATTTAAAGCATTTCTAAGATTCACTCTTTTAGATTCAGTTCTAAGATTCAGTCTTGCTTTTGCTTTTTTTAATTAGAGTTGGAGTTAAACTTTGTGGGACACCAACCCTCCAACTTTAATGCATCTTTAACCACCACCACCACTTGTTTTTTTTCTTCAGATGTGGAAAGTTTGAAAAATGCAGTAAATATTCCAAGAATGCTGACCACAAAAATACCGGGAATATAGTAGCTGTATGAACTACTTATTTTTATACTTTATTATACTTTTTTTAACATTCTGCATGTTTGACAGAAGAAAGAAATAATATGGTTAAATGATGACAACATTTATATATATTTTTGGTTGAACTAGCAGTTACACCGGATAACATTCCTGCTGCAGGCTGTTTTAATTATAAATGATGGTATCGTTTCCATATTTTCATTTCAAATGCTTAAGAAAGTTAGATGTTTCTCCTAAGTCTCCTAAAGAGTCTGCTCTGCCTTGCTATTATACTACATGAATCAACTTATTAATATTGGCATTTTAATTTAACACAGACTTTTAATATAATTACTGGCTTATTTCAGTTAAAACCAATTTTGACAGAACATATCATACTGGTCATATCATTCACTGACATGTCAAATATGAAATTAACGCATTGTGTAAATGGATTTAAATATAAAAACTGTCACTGGAAAGAATTTAAAGTAATGAATTGGTTTTTCCGACTTTCTGGTTTATGTCAACAAGAAATACAGAATGTTCCTTAATTAAAATCATGACAGAATGGCTCCCGCAGCAATTAATTAAATTGCCAGAGCTCAATAACTGACTTGCAAACATTTTGAAATGGACGAAATGGACACGGTTACAAATATAATCAGTGTTGCTGTCTTCTCACGCCATCTAACTTCAGTAAAATCCGAGATGTAAGATCCTAGAATTACTGATCCTCCATGATAAGCCTCATCTTCTCAACACTTGTAGTTTCAGGGCCACTGATCCGCCACAGCGCAGTCACTGTTTAACAGGCAAATGGCCGTGCACGTCTGTTGGGCAGAAAGGTCAGGGTTATTGAATATCTCACTTCCTGCCCTTTCCCCACGCCACTGCACAGCCAACAAGATGGAAACATTAAAGAAGATTTCAGCGCTCTGACAGGCACGGGTCACATCACCCGAGAGCGGCTGCCAATTTTCCATTTCAAGAAATCCTCAATGCCTTCATTTGCCTTTGAGGGTGTGAAAGCAGCTCTGTGATGAAGCGCGTCCCAAGATGAGGCTGAGTCTTCAAAAACGAGAGGTGTGTTGACATGTTTGGCCAGGTGCATGGAAATGAGTGTTTGAATCTGGGAATTTGTTACTATTTACTGCAAAATTGGGGTTGAATTATGAGCAGTCAAAGGGGCTGGATACTGATGACTTCAAAAGGAATGACGATTAAGCAATTAATCGTATTTCCGGAGGAGCATGCACGAACGCTCGCAGCTGCCACCAATCTCCTTATTACTGATAACCCCGTGAATCTCTCCTCCTCCTCCTTAAATACTGCTCGCTCCCAATCCTCGGCTTCTGCGTTTTTTATCTCAGAGCTGTTTCTCCGCGAGCCGGACAGCACCGCAGTTTTCACCGCCGCTTAACTTTAGCTTGCTTTCTGCTTCGGCCCAAACACTCTCGCGGTCTCCTGCTATAGCATTTATTACAGCCTTAGGCCTAGCTCGCATGTCCAGGATCCAATACGTTCCCGCCAGCGTTTTTAGCCCTAACCGGCATTCAAATCAGTGGTCTAATTTCAATGGCATTTCTTTCTGTCAAGTTACGAGGCCTAAGTTATGACCTTGGTTTGGGATTACAAGAGATTTCACTACTTGACCATCGAGGCGAAGGCGCTCCTGCGATACCAGAAGCTGGACCGTGGTAGGCAATCGATAGCGCTCATATTGTTGTCCAGCGTTATGCTGTAGCATTGTTATAATTAGAAGCGTGAAGCACGCTGCCCTCTCATTAAGCGTTTTCAACTTTTCATTCAAAATAACTAAACCTAGCCTGAAGTCGCTAGATGGCGTCAAACGTCAATTTGCATATTCATAAGTCAGTGCCTCATGTTTCTCGTTTCTCTGTGGTCACATTATGTAATGCTATGCACCCAAATTTCTTAATACAACAGTTTTACTGATACTTTTAATGGTT
>JAUMHI010000069.1:14197813-14208859 GCA_032359435.1 Enteromius unitaeniatus
TATTTTCTATGCCTACTTAAACCAGCTCTGCCTTACAAAGATATTTATCTAGACAATTATCCCAATTTAAACGAGCCATTGCCTGATATAAACCTAATTTACTTAGGATAGGCATGATTATGGCATGATTTGGCCTATAGTATATATATATATATATATATATGCATATGTGTTGGCGCGCATGTGTGTGTATGCGTACGTATATTGTCTTTGCACTCGCCACATTTCAAGGCGTACTAGTTTAGAGTTTAATAGATAATAGCGGTACCCCTAGATCAATAGCATGCATCATAATGCTTGGCTGGCTAGAAGAGATATGCTATGCTCCTTTTACAAACTATATATATATATATATATATATATATAAAATATATTAGCATACTGTTCTTCTGCCCATTACCTTATTCTAAAGTAGTAAATTGAAGCAATGGGCTTTCCAGTTTGGAACAACATCCTTTATTGCTCGATAATATTTGCATAGGACCAAGCATTGAAAGTACATACACGCAAACTTCAGATTCTCAGTACCACGCCTACTCTTATCTTATGATTTTTCCTTGCTTTAACCTCCTACATAACTGTTCTATCAAAAGGTATTTCAGCGAATCCTCCTAAACCCAATTCCAGACTGCTAATCACTTTGGAAATATTATCAATTTGCTTCCACAAATTCGCTCCTGCTATCATTCTGTGCACACCGATCATACCCTCGATGCTGTTTATTTTAGCGTTCTTCGGCCTTCTTAGTTGCTCCGAATTTACAGTCAATTCTAATTTCTATCCAAAAAATGCATCTCTCGCATCAGGCCTCTCGCAATCATGCATCCAAACAGCCCTGCACGCGCTCGCGTTCCAGCCTAGGCCTCTGGCCCGTCTCGTCCCTCTGAGTCCTCAGCCTTCCTGGCTCCCTTCCTATACCTATCCTCATTACTAAACACTTCTCACCAGCTGTTCCTCTCTTTTCCGCCCTTTCCCTGTCCTCCCTGTCGCCACAGCATTGGCCTCTCCTGGCCTTTCCTCCTGCTCGTTCCGGTCCCCTGGCCATTCCACCTGTTGCCCGGCCCTCTCGGCCTCACTCCGCCCACCACGGTCTCTCTCGGCCGTAATTTCCGCACCTGGCCTCTCTCTGGCCTTGTACTGCCTGCCTGCCTGGCCTGCATTGCCTGCCACGGTCCTCTCTGCCTGCTTTGCCTGCCGCCGGCCTCTCTCTGGCCTTGTACTACCTGTCGCCGGCCCTCTGGTCTTTCCGCCTGCTGCCTGGCCTCTCTCTCCAGCGTCGCTCTGTCTGCCCGCTCGGCCCCCTGGCCATTTTGCCCACCTCTCTTGGCCTGCACTGCCTGCCACGGTCCTCTCTGGCCGTTTTGCCCACCGCCAGCCTCTCTCTGGCCTTGCATTGCCTGCCACAGCCCTCTCCGGCCGTTTTTTCCTGCCGCCTGGCCCTCTCCGGCCTTGTACTGCCTGCCACGGCCCTCTCCAGCCATATTTCTGCTGCCTGGCCTCTCTCCGGCCCTGCATCTTTTCATGCCTTCGCCTCCCCTAGTCTTCCCCCGCCTAGCCCACTCCCCTTAACCCCAGTTCTCTCCCTAGGGCGCCAAATACCGCTCGCTCCCTATCCTCGGCTTCTGCGTTTTGTCTTCCTCCACCTCCCCTTCCGCCACCCGAGCCGAAACAGACCCTCGCGAAGGGTCCCTCGTTTTGCCAAGTTCTCCACTTCCTCCGGGGAGCACGCGGGGACCAGGCTGGGCTCCGAGCATCTGTTAACCCTAGCCTCCTAGAGGGTGAAACCTCCTAGGGCTCGAAGGCCACCGGGCTCCCTGCCTGTCCCCTGGACAGTTCGCCAAACAAGCTATTTTATCGCTGAGGTTGTGGGAATTAGTGAAACATTACGATCTTCAAATAAAGTTAAAAGGTAAGTTTATCAAACAAATTTACATTTTGTCATCAATTAAAAAGTTTAAGGTTAGTGAAATTTTATTGACATTTAGCATATATACGTACAGTATAGAATTTAAGATATGCCTGTGGATATGTTAGCTGACCACTTCCCCAAGTGTGTCTACTCATAAATGCTTAGTGTAACTTAAAAATGAAAGTTGAATCATTTTGTTTTACTAAGCCATACATGTTCTGTTCCTCTAATTATTAACCTTTAACCTCCATATCTCGTTTTAAACTCCGTAAATACCTCCATTTAGTTCAGGAAAACTGTCATCAAAAGACTAACTAGCAATCATCTGTTGCTTTCCTGCAGATGAATGAGAATCTAATCATGTATTTTTCCTTTAGATAGAGCCAAGCAAGGTCTGTGGGTTCCATAGATGTGTTTTATTCAAATTCAGATCAGATGAAGTGCAAGTTAGATATGAGGACAGTCTAAAAAAGAGCCTTTGCTAATGAGACTGGTCTCATTTAGGTGGCTATCATAGTTCGCACTTCACTACTGTGTTTGTTTCACTCTTGAGTGTCAATTAGATGGTGCAAGGAGAACTTCTGAAAAGCAGTAATTTTCTCTTCTGGATTAGCTGATAAGGAACTTTTCACAATGGCTACACTTAGCCGTTTATAGTCTAATTCGGAAATATAGTCAAACAATTGCAGCGATAAGGGTTTTTCATGTTTTTCCATCAAAGCTTTTTCATTTAAACTAATCTTCAAAGCGTATTCTTGTTTATTCGTGTTATTTGAGTTGTGACACAGAGAGCTTTGGTTTGTTCGGCTTAAACAGCCAATCATAAGGTTGGTTGGGTTTCTGATAACGGTTTAGTTGTATTGCAGCTATTTTTTCACCTTTAGTTGTGTTATGCTTCTTCAGTTCTGCAATTCATAACTGGCTGTAATCAGTCACATTATGTGTATTACTAACATTTTCTTCATATGTGTCTTCAGAGATGTGATCTCAACCAGGTCTTCTTGTGAGAATGCTTTGTTGTCTCTGTCTCCTCAATGGGTGTTTTGACCCTGTGTGACTCCTATCCAGATCTCAGCAGCCTTCACACCCCAGACAATGTGGGTGAGCTGAGCACTGACCCAAGACCAATAGTACCTGCATGTCTCTAATAAGGCCTATTGGGGGTTTGCTGCAAACCCTACAATGAACCTGAGATGTACAAATGGAAAAGTCTGAGCAGGTTTCCTTGCACAACCTTGTCAAAATTAAAAATGATGCAATGGTTTGTAATTCTTTAGGTTTGGAGGAGTTTGGAGCATCTTAATTTGTACAAAAATTTATCACATGACCTAAAATTGTAAATTATAATGTTCACATCCTAAATTTATATATATATATATATATAATAAAATGTATAATGCTATATGTCTCAATGTAGGTCATATCTATTTATTCATCTATCTACTGTATCTGTCTGTCTATCTATCCAAGTTATGGTTATATATCTATCCATCTATCTATGTAAGTTATATCTATCTATGTTGGTTATGTACGTATATCTGTCTGTTGTTCGATCTATTATATACTTTGTCCTTACTTGTATTTAATATTATTTGCTAATAGTATCAAAATGATTTATTATTTATTTAGGATTTAAACTGAAATGTGACAGAAAAACAGCTTTTTTTATATACCCCATGTCTCAATGCAAGGGCCCAATCTCTGAGGAAGACTGAAAGTAATTTAATTCATTAAACTGGTAATTTCAAACTAAGAATGATAATTGGTACAGCAAATGCTACTGGTATGTTCATTCTAGTATACATTCATCTCTGACCTCAGTGGTAATAATGCAGAAACTCTGAATAATCCACTTGGTTTGTATCAAACATTCTTTAAAGTCTTAGAAGGGTCATCGTTCTTCTGAAAACCTCCATCCATTTTCATCCCTTGCCATTTCAGGAGAGACCATCGCAGACACTTACTTTAACCACCTGTGTTGCTAACCGCTGGCCCGTACTTGATAGAGGTGACGAAAGAGAGCGAGGTCAGGAAAAACGGAAGTAGAAAATGAGAGGGAAGAAAAGGTTTGCGGCAGCAAGTTATTTGGGCATTCACCTCCAAGCACTCTGGGCTCTTCTGTGTCCTTCCCATTTCTGTGTTTCATATTCCACATCCACATGCCTCTCAAACACGCACAAGAGCCCCAGAATCATAAGTTAACAGTTGCCATGGCACTGAGCTCAAGTTTCGGGTCTTTTCCCACAGGCACAATGATAATTCTCACAGTGAAAATGGATGAATTGCTTGTCCGGGTGCTGTTTGGATGTACTGGATGCATGATAAATCCCTAGCACAGTGGTGTAAGCTGTAAGGATTGCTGTGGCATTGAGGTGCCGCTCATCCTGGATTTGTGGCCACTACACAGGCAGTGGACGGCACCAGACCTCTCTGCCGTGAGAAGTGGATTTGCAACACCTCACAACCACACTGTCAGATTCACAGGCTTTTGTCATCGGAAAAATGTTTTTCACTTAATATGTGTGAGCACTTCAGGTGGTGTAAAAGCTCTCCACTTCGTTTTTGAAGTGTGTCCACAATATGTACATGAGGGACATGGAGGACCACAATGGTTTTTCTGACTTGTTGTCACTTATTTGACAGGTCCAGTAGAGAGAAGACCGAGAAGTGGGGATAAAGTAGAGTCAAAGTCCTTTTGAGGCAAGTTCATTCCCTATTTCTGTAGTTATGCAAGTACTGCTCTTGGGGAAAGGCCAGAACTTTGAGTAAGCTTACATACAGTCTTAAAAAGGCTATTTATAGCAATATAGTTCAATAAAAAATTAAATCTGTCCATTGAACAAAATGGTTTTCATAGTGGACATAAATGGTTCTTTTAAGAACTGTTCATGGAAAAAGTTCTTTGAGGAACCCAAAATGTTTGTGTATTACTGCAAAACCCTTTTGGAACCTTGTTGATCAAATCTAAGAACATAGGTACTGAACACTGAGCTTCTGCTGCTTTTGCTCCTTTTTTTGCAAGAAAAATAAAAAGCTTGTTTTACCATAGAATATCAGTGTAGTTAAACATCTGATGTTGGTACAGTGCTCCTAGAGGTAAACAGCTCAAAGAGATTCAGTTTGAGCTGTGGTGCAGGTGTCTGATCACTAAAAAACAAACAACAAAACATCTGTGATCATGTTAATATCAGTATATGTAGGGTATATAATTTATATAGAATGATCTTGTAGACCAATGCACGCTTTGTATTATTGTACAAAGAGCATTTTACATCAGTCAAACAAATTATTATTGTTTAGGACGTTACACATCTATAGATAAATAATTATAAAATAGATTTAACAGAGTATTAATAATATGGTCTAAACATTCTAAGACTGGTAGCATTCATCATGCACTATTATCATATTGTTTTATAGTCTATTATATAGAGTATAGAAACAGCATCGCGCACAAACCCCAAAACAGTAAATGTTTTCAAGTTTATGCCACAAAAACACATCAACTAAGTAGCATTCATCATGCACTCATGATATTACTTTTATATTGTTTTAGATTATATAGAGCATAGTAACAGCATACAGCCTGTCATATTCAAAATGTTTCACTAATACAAAAATAAACATTGCTTACTCATTAGAATGAGTAATTGCATGTTACAATTTCTCATATTTATTGTTCCATAAATAATCAGTTTTTCTTTCTTATAGTGTCTTAGTTATGAGAAAAGAATGAGGTATGTTTTAACCACAAGATCTGATAAATCACTTGCTCCGGTTTGATTAGAGTTGTATTTATATATTTAAAACAAACAAGTTACAAAAAGATTAGGCTATGTAGCAATAAACACATTTGATTGTTTGAGCAGCCCAACACAGCATCTTTAGCTTAACTGGCAAAATCTCTTGAACAAACTACTATAACATCCCTGTTATAGCCATATGAATCAGAATATATTTTGTCCTGCGCTCACATACACTCTTTTTAATCTTTAGTTTTAAAGCACAGAATGTAGACTAAACTGAGTGACAGAACTCTGTTGCGAAATCATGTCACAAAAAAGCATAAACATTTACAATGCAAGCAATTAGGATGTGCACTGAGCCTTTTATGTGAAGCAGACAGCTAATGTCTCCCTGTCCAGAGCTTCTCACATTTAACCATCTCCACAGATCAGCCATAACTAGCGACTCATTCTCATGCTAAACGAAACTCTGTAACGATGTTTTTCTGTTTAAAAAATGTCGTTATCACAGCAGGTAGACATATTTTACAGGCCAATTATTTTGGAGAAGACAGAAAGGATACAATCTTACGGCTGAGCAGACATCAATTTGGGCTATGAAAATGCAGTAAATCAAAATAAAAAGAAAATGTTTGTATTTCTGCATGTTGTGGAGGAGAGAGAGACAAGACAGAACATTTTCTCAAAGTTGAGAAAGTTCAATATTTTAATGCAAAGAAAAAAATCAATACAAGAAAGCTTTAGATATAATATTCTTGTAATTTTGCAAGCACAAATGGGAACGATTGTGACCTTGACAATGTTTCTATGAATAATTTGTTTCTCAAACTTTTGTGGGATTTGGAAAACCTCAAAGTTATAGAAATATTTGAAGTGGTAGACCCTGAAACTCCTTCAAAAATCTCTACTTGTTAGAAATATTCTTTTTGAAATGGGTGAACATTTTCACAAAGCCTACAATAAAAGTAATCACAGACCTTGAATACAATATAAATTAATAGTTAAGCTCTTTACCAAGAACGTAGGTGGAAAGTTCATGACAGACATGATGTGTAAACACTTCTTTTAGTGAACATTCTTGCAAACTTACCTTTTTGTAATTGTTGTTTTATTTTAATAGCCAAGATATGTTCAGTCTTGGTTGCACAGTTTGCTTTTGTGTGAAATGCCATTCAAACTTAGTCAAACTTAATTTTCTAAAGTAAAAAAATAAATAAAAGAAATCTTAGTCAGAAAATGGGCATATGACTTCTTTTAAACAGCACTGAGAGCTGATTAGGAGAACTTTTTGCATATTTATGAATAAAAAGGAAACCAACTAGAAATTGTAAGTATAAGAAAAACTCTGCTTTCAGGGTTTTTTTTTTGAGCTAGAACAATTCTAAGGAAGGTCGTGGCTCTCTCCACCAACACATTTTCACTGTATGCAATGAAAATCCCTATTAAAAAGAAAAGAATGAAATAAACTCTACAATTCTGTAAAATACTGTAAGGCATGCTTTAAATCCACCTCTTTTTTGGCGATCTAACATAGCGAGGCCTTGACTGCCTGATTCACATAAGCTATTCACCCAGCCCAAAAGTTTTTTGCAATTTTTTAAGCTGTCATAGCGACCGTGACTGTTACGTTTCAAAAAGGACACCAAAGAAAATGGAAGAAGAAATAAAAGCACATTTTATTTTAAGCATTTAGGCTAATAAATGTCATTTGATATTTTACATAAATGATACAAAATCTTTGGCATTAATGACCGTCATGTTTTTTTGTTCTTTTTCTTTCCTTCTTTGAATGCAATAAATCATTTATTTTTCTTTACAGTAACTTTTAGGGTTTTTTGTGGTTTCCATTTTGTCTTTCATTTTTGTAGCTTTGTCAGGTCACTGTGAACTGTTGTATAGAAATGAGCTGATAGAAAGATGGAGGGCTCCCCCCTCCAATGGAGGGAGGAGCCATGGTGGAGGAGACCAGCTTGGTCTGTCGGCAACCATCCGCCGCCTCGAAGAGCCGATGAGCCAGGCCAATGCTGAGGATCCGGAGGGCCAAGGCAGGCAGATGGCACCGGAGCCGCGGTGGAGCCAGAACGACAGACCGAGGCAGAGCTGGAGGGACGATGTAACCCTGTGGAGCTGGTGGGAGCTAGGGTCAATGGTGGAGCCGACGGGTCAAAGGGCCGAGGCGGAGTCCAGGACTCTGAGGCTGGAGGCGGAGCTGAGGGATCCTCCAGCCATGACGCCAAAAGAAACTGGCAGACCCGTGGCAAATTCAGCACACAGATGGTGGGCTGAGGGTGACAGCGGTGGAGTGGACAGGACTGGGTGAGAGGGCAGGTTTTTGTATTCCATGCTAGGCACAGGCACTGAAGGGCGCACCCGAGGAGCGAGGACTGGAGTCTCTCAGTCCATAAGGTCCTTCTCCAGTTGCCCCAGATTTATTAGCCCTCACCCTCAGCTGTGGTGAAGTGGCGGAGCTCCACTCTGCACTCTTGCTGTTCATGGCCATCTCCACCATGGCAAGCTCATTTGCCGGCTCTCGCACCTGGTCTGATGTCATTGGCTCAGGCTTCAAAGCGATCCTCAGCTCTGTTGCTCCTGTTAACGATGGCTCGTCGGTCGTGCCAAGCTCTGCCTCTCCGTCAGCGGTGGGCTCGGTTTGTGGCTCCGCGTAGTGGGGAGATGGTGGGCTAGGCTCTGGGTCAGGAGTGGCACTGGAGAGATCATTCCTGGGACAGAATCGCTGTCCGTTCCTCGGCAGTGTCCACTCCACAAAGGCGGCGAAGTCCAAAGTACTTGAAATGAAGTATACGATATATCACTGTATAAATTAAATATCATATCACTTATACAGTATATCACTGTACAAGGAAACCTACAGTTTTTAGAATATTTTTGATATCAATTTTCATTTCATCGTGCCTGTAATGCCTAATAAAGCAGTTTGTGAGCTCAGTTTTTTCTGAGTGCTTCTACCAAGGAAACATCTAGCTAGTTCTCCCAGCTCCAAAAGCACCTCCTGCTGGAAGAGAATGAATTTACATTTTCAACCAGCCTGTCTGATTTAAACAGAAAACATATTTTGTATATTACCAGAAATAATCTACTCTAGGGGGACTGCTATTGTTATTGATTCTTTTCAGAAGTCTACCGGAGGTTAAGTTTTGGCCACAGAAGCATGTATGCACAGTAACGTTTGTTTATTGTTGTTGCGGTTAAACCCGTATATATTTTGCATAATTTCAAATCGAGCTGTGGTCTAATTTTGTATAATGATGGAAAAGTTTGAAAATAATATGCTATGTACTCTTAAAATAAAGAGTTTCATTTTCTAAAAGTTCACAGGATCAAAAGCGCACACATATATCTTTAGTTTTTGATATCTTTATGTTCTTGGTGTGAACAGGTATAGAAGTTCAGTGAAACTTTCCTTAACTGTTGAGCTATTTTACCTCCACCTGACATCCCAATTATGAGTCTTCCAGATAGGTCAGACTTGTCAGAGCAACATGACACATTTAGCAAAACTCTAATTGCCTTCATCAGCTAGTGTGACCGGTCGTTCACACCTCAGAACCCCGCATGCGACCCAATCTCAGTGACTCCATGCATCCATTTCAACTTCTGACAGCGTACACACTCCTCCATCTGAACCACTGCATGTGTAAGCCACATAAAACAGCAGATCTGTTGTGTCAAATTTGTTTGATGTGTCACAGTTGTCAGTTTTCAATGGGCCTTTCAGATGCTTGCATCATTCTGCCATTAACGGCAACGGAAAATGAATGAGGTGTTTACTTTTGTGGCAGCGTCGTCGCAGTTGTTATTTACATTCAGAGGCGGCTGAGGCAGTTGGATTGACACTTGTCTATACGATTCCAATGGCAAAAATAACTCTTTTCATGTTTTTAGTGAGGAATTAAACAGGAAAAGTGTCTTTGATTGGCTTGTTGAGGACGGAGGGGTCGGGAACTGTGCACGGAATATACAATAAACTGCCTCGGCCTGGTTGCTGTGGTAACTAGAGCACACCGCCTCGTGAATGTGCGCTCGCGACTTTTCACGGAAGAGCGAGAGACCTTTGGGGATGTGGGAGGGCTGATGTCAGTGAATACTGACAGTGCACATCCTAAATTATACCTGGATCTGTCTGCGCAGCATACCAATATGTGATATTTTTATAACTCTGATTCCCAGGACTCTTGCGCTTCACTGCACATCTTCGTTTGATTCGCTGTCTAATGAATTGCGACGCAATTTGATTTAAAGCAAAACACACGCACAACGTTTAGCAGATAAATCTCTTTTTAAGCCTTGAATGCTGACAGATGTTTTCTCTGGAATCATCTTCGGATTAGTTGAACATTTCACTCATGTTTTGTTTGTCTCTCACACGCATAGACTATAAAAACAAAAGGGCCGTTGACAATGTGAATTCAACATGTTTCTCTCTCTGTAACAGGCTGTGAATAATTAAAAGCTCAATTCAGACACATAAAGCTTACTAATCCCTGCCCTGTTCACTTCAGACTCATTCACTATGCCTTTTATCTGCTATGCAACATAAAAACATAGACATCATAGATTTAGATAGTGGACACTACAGGGAATGATTTTCTCACAGGCTTAATAGGAATATTTTCAAAGAGAATCGCAGATAAACTTCTTTATAAGAGTTGCTCAAACAATCAGACTCTCTTTGGCTCAGTGCTTATGTATTATCTAAATCAGTGCCGCAACTTTTTCTTTCTTTACAGACTTTTCGATAAATATTTGACAACAATAGCTTTCTTTTGTAGCTGATGAATAATATTCAGGAAACCAGTTTAAATGAAATTGGTCCTTTTTTCTGTGAAAACTAACAACAGCAACATTCAACTTTAGATTTTAGAAGAACAGACTTGATGCAGTGACATTTGAGATTAGAAATTATTTTATTTGTTTTCTATGAGCTCAGGAACAAAAGTGGATGCTAGAAATGAGTGAGGAAGGATTGTCTGAATGTTTATGAATATGTGAGAAGTGATCTCATTTTCGCTCTTCATATCCTCCTTTTTCGTTCAACAGAATAGTAAAATACACTTGATTGTTACTGCCTATGACCTCCCTCTAGTTCAGACAGTTATGGGATTGACAAGGGCCCTTTATAGCTACAGTATTTGAGTGTGCTGAAATTCTCAGATTTCTTTTTTATTGCCAAGGAATAGTTTGTCTAAAAATAAAAAAATTGCTGAAAATTAACTCACCACCAGTTGATCCTCTGGAGTCCAAACTCACACTCAACAAAAATATAACGCAACACCTTTGTTTCTGCTCCGATTTTTTCATTCCAGATACACAATATTACCATTTCTCTAAAACATTGTTCACAAATCAGTCTAAATGTGTGATAGTGAGCAC
>JAUMHI010000069.1:14208959-14249533 GCA_032359435.1 Enteromius unitaeniatus
ATGTTTGAGAGAAATGGTAATATTGTGTATCTGGAATGAATTTTAGATCTTTAAGTCCATCTCATGAAAAATTGGAGACTCAATCTCAAATTTTGTTGAGTGTATTTAAGATAAAATCTGTTTTGATGATGAATCTGATTTCTAGATGGCCAGAGGGTGACTCACGTTTCATGACATGTTCATTTTTGGATGAACTATTCTATTTTAAATCACTTTTGAAGAAAACATTACTTTTGAAGCAACATTTGCAATTTACCCAATTTTTTTTTATTTATTGTTTTCTTTCTTGACAAATTACAATGGAATAGAAATTAGGAAAACCACAGTGTAGGCTACTGTAGTGTGTCATTTTTAACTATAATATTTCCCGTCAGTGTGGCAGGATTGATCCATGCAATTCAGTCCATCCATCCATCCACACTGTTCCAGCATCTCTGCCTGCAGCCATCACCTCACATGCTGATCTGGAGTGAGTTCTGATGACTTATAAGCTGCTAAAGCTAATTTTAGATCATTATCACACAAAGTGATGTAAGTAGGGGTCTAATCCTTGATGTGTGCTGGTGTGATACTGTTCCAAAACTACCTTCATGTATAGCTCAGCCAAAACATGGACAATTATCATTTATTCACTCTCATGTCATTCCAAACATGTATGAATTGCTTTCTTCTGCAGAACTCAAAAGATGAGACTTTTAGGAACTGTTATCATAGAATTGAATGGACAAAAAACACTAATGCATTTCTTACAATAAATGTTGCTGTATGTAAGGAAGTCATAAAGGGTTGAAATGTCATGAGGGTAAGTAAACAATGATAGGATTTTCCTGTTTTGGGTGCACTGTCCCTTTAAACTGTTAGTCACACTATATCCAAATATAGAAAGGTGTGCATTTAGTAACCATTTAGGTCTTTTTGCACAAAGAATACGTTTCACCATAAAACAAGATATATCAACAGGTTTCTTCCAAGTCTAAAAATATCATATTGCAGAAAATGAGACTTACTAAATATGATAACAGAAGTGTTTACTAAACTAACATTTAAAATACAGTATACATTAATCCTGTCAAGTACACACAGCTAGGGATCAACTTTAAATCAAGGAAGATAAAAGAATTAACAGCTGTCAGTAAATGCCATATAAATGATTTCAATGATCATCAAAAGCCACATTTCTGACAATATTTGGATCCACTTTATATTAAGTGTCTTAGTTACTACATACAGTACTGGCATTTAAATATAATTTGATACAGTGATTTACTAACTATTATTTGATCCTTTTTCTTTATTAAAATCAGTTCAGTTGTAAAACAATTCAGGTATCCAAATATTTTCTAGAGATCGTTGAGAATTCATATTCTGTCTGAATACTTTAGGTACAAAAAAATATTATTTTATGCTTCTCACATTTTTTACCACTGACTTGATGCATTATTTACTTATGGTTTCAAAAATGTTTTACATAGACTTTTACTTGGCAAACACAGACTGTTTTCCTCTATTTCCCAATGAAAATCTTTGATCTGCAGGCATGAGCGAGTCAAACTTTTCTTGCATCAGAAGCATAAGTTTTCCACTGAGATCTCTAGTCACGTCCACTATATGAATATGGAAGTTCAAACCAAGACAGCAAAGAAAAACATCATTTTTTGATCTTCCACCAGCGAAGGAACTATCTGAAAAATGGAGGATTCAGAGATTTCAGCATTCGCAAATGACCATCCAGCCATAAAGGGCCCCTGTCTATTCCACCGCTGCCATCGCTAGATGAAGGTAGTGGCCAATAACAATCAAGTGTATTTCATTATTTTGTTCAACAAAAAAAGGAGAAAATGAAGAAGTAAAGTGAGAGAGAGAAAGAGTGAGATGCATGTAAAAAGGGTCCCACCTCCTTCTTTCCCCCAACCTCTCAGACCAGCGGCCTCCCCCACCACCTTTTCTGCACTCTCATTTATTTCAATTTGTCATGCTTTGCTCCCCCCTCTGCGGGAGAAGCGGTCGGCAGCAGGGAGAGATGGGGAGAGAAATTGGTATCTCCGCTCGCGCCGTAATGAAACATTTAGATGCGAGCAGAGCTATGCCTCCGCATTAGCAGCGGCGATGAAGGGAGATGGCTCGCGGCACACAGCCCACTCCACCTAATACCTCTCTAATCCAGGTCAAAGTGGGACACTTCTTCTCCTTAATCAGTATTGGCACCTTCTTTTGGAGGATGTATTTATGGTATGAAAGGTCCAGCTGTGGAGCCACTGCAGCTGATGCCACGAGCAGCTCTTTTTCTGACAGGGAATGGAAAAATAAATCATGGCTTTGCATTTGTATAGGGCTGGAGATCAAGGACATGTGCTGAGATTGAAAATCCTATTGGTATTTCAGAGCTAGAGCGTTTCATTCAAGACCGAAGATACAAAATGTTTGTGTGGAAAAGCAGGGTTAAATAGCCATCGGATGTTAATAACGCCATCCATTATGATTGTTTTTTTCTGGCTGGGAACTGTCTTATACCTGTCATAATAAGTTGTTAGTGTTGCCCTTACCTGGAATGGAAATGTTATTGGGTGTTTTGCTGGCTGTGGTTGTCAGATGGCCTATGCAGGCGTCTGATTTAAGTCTTTCAAATTACTATCTACTGTAGGCTAGGGGGCGTCTCTAAATACCACACGCAGGGGTCAAATTTCAGGATTTCTCTGAAAAATTGGGCAAACTTCTAGATGTGAGTGGAAGATGCAACAAATAGAACTGATGCTTTCACAATTGCTTAAATAGCAAAGCATCATCGCATTTCTGTTGTATCAAAAATAGTCACCTGAGTCGGTTGGATCCATTTGCAGGCTTTTAATACTCGTATTAAACAGGCGGTAGTCAGGTCACAAGCAGACAGAGTTAAACAGGGAAATCCAATAATCACAACGATAGTCCAGGCAAAGGGTCAGGGCAGGCAGCGAGATACAAAGTCCAATAAACAATCCAAATCAAAACACGGAGAAAACCAACAAGGGAAAAGTTGTCGGAGTTGACAGCAATGCAAATCAAAACTTCGCAAGAAATGAACATCCAGCATATAGTGTTATATTTTTATTATTATTATATAAAATAATAATAATAATAATAATAATCTTGAATATGTTTAACATGTTGATGTCTGTTGAATAATCACAGTCTGTGATGAAAAAAAGTGTCCATACTCTGTTCCAAATCATTATTCACTACTTGAATTATATCTTGTTCAATTATTAATACAAACCTAAATGAATGTCAAGATTTTTATTTGACTTATGCATTTGCATTTGTCATTTAGCAGGTGTTTTTTATCCAAAGTTACATACACATACATACAAGAACATAATGGAATATAAAGGAAATTTCTTTAATATTATTGTATTTTATTTATGTATTTAATTCTTTGCTTATATTTGACTTGTAATTCAGAAATATGTTCAAGAAAAATCTACACGGTTGTGAATTACAGTAAGTTACCTTAGAGTTTACCTTAGAAATGGAATGAAGTGCAGTCACTGTGGTTTGTGGTCTTGTGTGGCCTATTTTGTCAATAAAACTTGCTTTTCTTTATTAATATCACATTAAAAACTAGGAAAACTGGTCTCCTCAGATCTGTATTAATAGCAGTTTGAACTGACAGCCATAGACTAATCAATTAAGTTAGGTATTATAATTATTATTCTTTTTTTCATTTTATTTGATTTTAATATCCGAATATTAGTAAGAATAATAAAAATATAGCTTAAAATGGGATTAAACGTATCCTTAATAGCTTATAGACTCCCATCTGGTTGTGTTTGTGTTGTATCAGTATTCTTTAAGGTATGATGAAGCCACTGCTTTACTTTTGACATGCATCAATTTTACTTTTGACTTTCTAGGTTGAATTTAACCCCACTGCTCTGCAAAATACATTATCAGGCTTTAAACTTAACATATTACTTGAAAAGTAAGTGCCAAATGACTTCTAATAGCATGCTGTCACGCTGAACTGCAAATTATACACAAACACAAGTTTCTTTATGGATTTTGTCATGATAAAGTCACATGGGTGTGGTTGACTAAAAAAAATAAAGCCTTACGTTTGGTTTGATTTATCATCCAGATATGTAATAAACTTCAGTTCCACAATAGATCCACTGAAATAAATGGTCAGACATGGCAGAAAGAACATTATAGTTTTGACAAAGTTCAATTAGATTTGGGGTGAAATCAAACAATGGTCCGGTCTCTTGTAAAACAGCGTTTGAGTAGATTTGTTTTTTAATGAATGCCTTTTTAACAGCTTGAATCTTTTATTCTGTCATCATTGGACACACTTTGTCTGTAGTCTAATAGCCATGAGTGCAAAGTGCTCAATATAATTCCTCTGAAGCTGCCACGGCTCTGTCAACGCTGACTGGACCTTCATTAATTCCACTCTGGAATCGATGGCTTCTCTTGTCACGGCTTTGCAATCAGTGCCATTTTTCTCTTTTTCTCCCCTCTCAGTGGTCTATATGGTCTGCAAGTTGGTGAGAAGAAGAGCAGAGAAGTGACAGAGAGGTCGGTCAGCCATAAGCAACACGGTTGTGAGTGAAGTGTGTGTCCAAAATGGAAATCCACTTCATGTTACCTTCAGCTAGCATCTGACCCCCACCATTTCTCATTACTGTCACAGTTGTTTTGTCATCGGAAAGGCCGGACAAAACAACTGTGGATGTACACTATACTGTGCAAAAGTTTGATGTCAGTATGATTAAAAAAATAATAAAAAAAAAAATAATTCAGCAATGATGCAAGAAATGTATCAAAGGAGACAATAAAGATTTCTATTTCAATTAAATGTTTTTCTTTTGAACGTTCTTTTCAAAGAATCCAGATTTTTTTTGTAATGTTGTAAATTAACATATTAGAACTTTTTTTGTTTTGTATTTATTTCATTTATTTGTTATTATTTTGGGAACATCATGTGACACAGAAGATTGCCTGCTAAAAATTCAGCTTTGCCATGACAAATAAATTACATTTTTAAAATATAGTGCATGCAGAACTATTAGGCAGGTTAAGATTCTGGCCTTTTAAGAACATTTTACCAGTTCTATAATTTATCAATCTTAATGACTAGTATTGAATTTGTGTGCTTAATCATTTTTAAGGGTTATGCTGTATAATTGTCCATAATGGCTGGTGTAATCTGGCAGTATGTTTTGGGGGCTCGTTTTTACACACACCTCAACAGGATATTATTATTAAGTGATGGCCATTTTTTAAGGATTTTCTACCCAAGTAAACCAAAGGATTTTCCAGCCTTTATGGACATTAATATTTATCACTTATAAATGTTTAAATACAAAATCAATAGTAGTTACTAAGATTGATGTGATTTGGAATTGGCGAAATGTTCTTGGAAAAAAATAAATGACCAGAATATCAGCCTGCCTAATAATTCTGCACAAACTGTAACTGTAACTGTAAAAAATGTTAAATTGTAAAACTATTTCATATTACTATTTTCAGTGATTTTCTGATTAAATAAATGCAGAATTGATGATTAAGAAACTTTTATGCAGAAACATTGAAAAAGAATTTTACAAACAATGTGAAAAAACATTTAATTTTGCAGTTACAGTATTTAGGCTAGCAAAATAAAATAAACTTTTAAAATAGTTTGCAGTTATACTGTGTAAATAGCCTATGAAGAGTTGAATATATATATATATATATATATATATATAGCTATACGCAGCTTATATGCATGTATATACTGTATTTGTGTGTGTGTATGTATATATATATATATATATATAATTTGGTGCTGCGTTTGAATCGACACCTGATGCTCAATTATTAGCTGAACCTCTGATTTAGAAGATAACAAACAAAATGTGAAGCTGTAAGGTGCTATTAAAGAGATGAAGAGGGTAAGAGAGAAAAAGAAGAAAGTTAAAAAGAGAGAAAGCCTAAAGTATAATTTGTCAGCTGTCCTGCTCTCATTCCGGTTTGATGTCACCCCATTACAGTATTTGTCAGTGGTATTGTCCGCTCATGACAGATCCATAATTTCAAAAGAACGATCACACAGAATCTCTAATCATTCTCTCTCCTCGGCTGTTTCTCTGTGCTGAACAGACACGCTTAGCCAAACTTCTGCGGCATTAGCATCTCTGTGTGTCACTGATCATTCATTAGGACGGTATTATTCCAATGCAGGGTCAATCTAACTCTCACCACAGGCTGTCAGGAGACTCGATCAATGTGTAATTATATCTGACCACCGTCATAAATAACCCAGCTTGCAAGTTCAAGGTTGTGCTTAATTGTGTTATTCACATTGCTCATGCACTATTATGCTCCGGTTGTATTGAGCTTCAAAACCGCATTGTGAGTGTGATGTTTATCCCGCAAGGAATGGATAGATGTATGGATGAGATTTGTAGCCTGAGGACTAAAAAATAATCTTAGAGGTAGTTTGATCAGTCACATTCATTACGGATAACTATAAGCGGCTTAGAGACAGAATGAAAAAGTTGTCTGTCTGTCATGCATATATATATATATATTTATAAATAAACAAGGCAACAAAACAACATTGGATCAACCAATAGTGTGAGCCGGAGGCGGGCCCATCTGAAGTATGTGACCAATGGCAGATTGCATACCTGTTTGTAACTGCTGTTTACCTGGACAGAGCTGGCACACTTCATCTTTAACTTCAACATTGCATTAACTAATAAATCGAGCATAATAGTATAAAAATTATTCAAAATGCCATTTTACGCCGTGTAAGAGTGTTGCCATGGAGTCTTATGCAGACCAAGGACATGGGATCAAGTACTTCCAAAAGCCCCTGCCACCATAGTGCACTTCTCCACAGCCCTGAATCCTGAAATTTGTTTAGCGAAAAATGAGCCGTTTAAAAGATATTCACTCCAATTGTGTGGTTTATGAGGTGTTTTTCTACGGGTTTAGGATAGAAACAACTGTACTGAAGGGACTGGAGTCAAATGTAGAGAGCAGAACATGACACAGACCCACAATGACTAATGCACAGGCAAGCAGCCTAATGCTTTTATATAAACATGTACAGAACTGTCTACAGCCTATGTGTCACAAATCGCACCTCTGTGGCACTCTCCGGAAGTCAGCAGCGGGAACCATCACCAGAGTTTTAGTTTCCACCCGGACCTTTTATACCCACGTACCTCGGTGTTTTCGCGCTGTTACGCCCCCTTTTTGCACTATAAAAGGACTGACTTCAGCCCCATTCAAACGCGAAGTATCGATTTGCCACTGCTATCGACTCTGAGCGTTTATCCCTGTTATTCGGAAGACTTCCCGTGTTTGATTTCTTGCCTGTCTTAGTGTTTGATTCTCTGCCGCCTGTCCCGACCTTTTGCCTGTTTACGACTCTGATTTTGCCTGCTCCCTTTATCTCTGTTCATCTGTGTACCGACTATTTGCCTGGCTGACCACTCTGAATAAAACTTTGCACATGGATCCAACTGAGTCCCGCTCTTCGTTACACTATGTTTCATTAATTGATGTAATGTTAATATACCAACTTTTGAGGTACTAAAATCTATTTTGCACAATTATAATAACAGCCACCATTAAAAACGCAAGTGGTAAAAGCTTAGTCACTATTTCGCAATCTGAGGGTAAATACTAATGAAAGCCCGTTTCCGCCAATGAATAAGTCACTTCTCTTAATTCAGAGCTGCAAAATAAAGATGCAATTATTTTATTTTATATTTTTATTTTTATTTTTTTTTCATTCAAATTCAATTCAGTGGAGGAAACAGGTTCCATAAATTAATATATAGAAGCTGCACACAAATAGAAAACACCATCATTGTAGCAAACATCATTTTTCAATAATGCAATAAATATTAATATTAATTCATAGGCTGTAACACAAAAACCATATTGTACTTACTGTACTTTCCAGAAACTGCAAATTTAACAGTACTGTAAGATTGCATGAAATGTTTAGAAGTTAATCTTTCTTTTCCATACTATCGAAGTCAATAGCCACCACCAACTGATCATCACTTTTTTTTGTGCTCAACAGAAGAAAGAAACTCATACAGCTCTACAACTTGAGGGTGAGTAAATGATGACATATTTTTTTATTTTTGAGTGAACTATCCCAAACATGTTTTTTTTTTTGTAATTGTATTATTCATGATCATCTTTTACAATGCAGTTTATGTTTACAGTCTGTGACCTGTACTATGAGTTCAAAGTGTTGTTATGGTGTCAACATGTCAGCTGGTATGACTGGCGTCCACTAGAAGGTTCACTTTATAATCGCCATTGTTCCCGCTTATAGTCTTTCTTTCCTAATGAGACAATTGTGTAATTGCCTAGTGATTTCAGAGGGTAATAGATTAAACTAATCCTCTCAACAAAATATCTGTGTTTCCTTCTTGCCCAAGAAACTTTCCAGCTATTACCAGCTAAAGCCCATTAAATTGCACTGTTGGATTTACAAATGTAATCAATAGATAATTGTCTGGGGCTTCTTTCAACCGCATACTGATGGCAGACCACCCGCTGCTTTTGTATTTTCTAATCTAAGTCATTTTTTCTCCTATATTACCACTTGTGCATCTCCTATCAAACACGGACAGGTGTGTGTTTTTGCATGCGTGCTATACAGTCCAAATTAATGAAGAAAATTTCAGTGTTGGTCCATTGTGAGCACTGATTTTTCCTGTCCATTTACTGTGCTCATTTACGGCTCGGTGAAATACATTATCCACACCAGTGCTGCTAGATTGAACTGGGGCAATTCGATTTTTATTTGGCCAGTTGAAACAATGAACCAAAATTCTATTGCTTCTCTAAAATGAGGTTATTTAATTCATCTCTCGAGTTTCGCTGAAAACGTAGACCTCCTCATCAGCTAGAGCTATCGATGGGCGTCCCACCCCATAGATTTATAATGACTGTGAAATGTGTCAGTTGTGCCGTGACCTGATCTGATACTCCAGCACAAGGGGGTCAGGCAGCAGCGTGGAACCGGCTGCTCTGCGTGATCGTGGCTAAAATGAAATCAGAAAAAGTGGCAGTTACACGGTTAGCCCAGCCTAACTGACTGTGATTACCTCTTTCTAACCTCAGACCTCCAGCTCTTGGACTTGACCATTGACCTCCTGGGGCTGTAGGAGGAAAGAAAATCACAGACGGAATCTTCTTACACAAAAGTTGATCACAAATAGACATATCATAAAGAGCAGGTCAAATATATTTTGTATTTGTATTTCTGTATATGTCTCTTGGTAACACATTTATCATCTATCTATCTATTTGATTTTCATATGTATAATTTTACATTTATATATACATACATATACATATATGTATGTAAACTTTTTTTATACTACAGGGCCGTTGAATGCTTGAATCTGACTGGCTGATGAACGTTCTATCATGTGCAATTATTTTTAAGAAACTGCACGTAGTTCCAGGCAGCTCTTTGACTGCTTTACAGTTCCATATCACTTTGCCAAATGGTTTCTCTTATTTAAAAGGTCTTACAACAGCAGAATAACCAAAACCCACAATGACACTGGCCAAACAAATAAATATAATAATCAATATGATACAAAAACGACAGCTCATTTATATGATTTGCCACAAAACTTTGTTTTACTATGTACGGCAAGCATATACTCTCTCGCTCTCTCTCCTCAGAGATGTGCACACATTAACATCCGCGCACTAATGTTTTTAGAGAAGACTTCATCCTTAGCATTACCTAAAAAAAAACTTGACTTCTCACAAGCAAGATAACAACAGTTAATGAAGAAAATAAACTTAGGTTTCACTGTTTTAGCCGAACACTTAAGAGAGATGCACAGACTCTGAGGTAATTCACATGCTATCTCTCTCTCTCTCTCTCTCTCTCTCTCTCTTTCTCTCTCTCTCTCTCTCTCTCTCACACACACACACACCACACATACACACACACACACACACACTCATGACTTAGCTATTAACTGCTTTAGTCTGCTATCAGCAGTTTAAGCCTTCATTGATGGATGAGATGCGGAAGAAATAATCCTACTCACAGAACAAAAACTGGCCAAACATCTTGAAATAAATAATCTGATCGATGTCTTAAGTTGTGGCAACCATAGTAAAAGAAGAATAATTGACTGCAGGCCGTTTAGTTATTAGAAAAATAATGCAAACCTGAGGTGTAACAGCCACCTGTAATGATTCGCGGGGCTCAGATGAATCCATGTGCAATGCAGTTTAATTATCGTAGTCAGGCAGATACAGGGTCGAGAACCAGGCAGACAGATGTATACAGGAAAGAGCAATCTCAGAGTCAAGGGACAGGCGGAAGTCAGGGCAGGCGGCAGAGGATCAGAATAACCAGTAAACAGACAATAAATCAAACACGGGAAAAACACACGGAAATAAACGCTTGGTTGAGACTGCTAAGGCAAATCAAAACTTCGCGTCTGTCTATGGCAAAAGCCGGTCTTTAAATAGCGCCAGGAAGGGGCGTAACGGCGCGAAAGCGCCGAGGTCCGTGGGTTTAAAAGGTCCGGGTGGGAACTAGTACTCTGGTGAAGGTTCCCGCTGCTGTCCACCGGAGAGGGCCACAGAGGAGCGATCCGTGACACCACCCTGCTTTGTGTAGTGACCCTTTGTGTAGTGTGTTTTATTTAGGTTTTAATGGAACTCTTATTTTCTTGTTTGTGAATTTTAAGGAGGCTGCAAAAACATGAATATGAATAAATGATCAGGTGCAGTTGTTTTCAAAACTCCTGACATTATGTTTCACTCTTTTGACATTTCTCCAATGTTCATCTGCTGTTTCTTGTGTTTTTAAAGGACAGCTGAAACCCATTTTCAATTCGCTCTCGACACAGTCCTTCAGCACTGTGATTTGGTAGCATCTTTGAAGTGCACCGCTGTGTCCTTCAGACTGTAAATGGAAAATAATGCATCAATAACATTGTGCCTATTGTGAGCAGACTGGTGTGGTGCAAATTAGTAAAGATGTTCTATACGAGCACTTCATGCACAATACTTGCACACAATTTCTCCTAAACACACAGAGACACTGTTTTACTGTGGTCCTGGTTGCCATGGTGATGCATCAGTTTAGAGGTCTGCATGGACACTTGCAGTTTTCAATACATTAAGACATAATGGCAGAGCCCGTGCTGGATACGGCAATTTGTGCCTGTGCAGCTCGGGCTTATTGTTGCAGTCGTCGCTTGTTATTTTCTCTTGCTCTCTCATTTCTTTTCTCCCTTGATTCATCCTCCTTATTTACACACACATGCAACACTATTATCCTTCCAAGTACCTTGAAAACAGTACTGGGAACGTTTTCGTATAGCGTAGGCATGTTTTTCATTTTCATTTTTAGGGAATTGCATGGTAATGTCACTCTCCCCAAATAACAATATGGTGTGCAAAGCCAAATAATATGGTCTGAAAAAGCACACCAACACAGGTGAGTGTTTTTGAAGCATTTCTAGTAAATGGTTTTCCATGGTTTCTAGCTGGTCCACCCTGGTCATTTGTTTATCAACTGGTTCAAGCTTGTCTGTATCACTGATCACTTTGAATACAACTGTTTGGGCTTTGATCAGCACGTTTGTCAAACTGTTTAGAGGTGGAAAACCATTTTAACTAAACTAAAACTATGGTTGTTTAGCTGGTTATGTGATCCCCAGAGCTGGTTATTGTGAGGTTCAAATGTTCAAAACCCCCTCAGAACTATCAAAGCAGACCAACTGGAGCATTAAAAAACATTTTAGTAGCCATCAAAGACCAACACACTAGCCTAAGTTGGTTTGCTTACAGTTATCAACTTGTACCATCAAAATCCCTTCAAAACATTGGTTTGCTGCAATATTTGGCCACAAAACTTGGTCAGGTTGGAGTTTAGCTGGTATATCTCCCCTGGTTTACCCCCCAAAAATAAATGCTGGAAATAATGGTCAGTGGTGACCAAAAATATCCTGGGTACAAACTTTCTTTACAACATTTTTCTTTGTGTTCGGTAAAACAAAGAAATTCATACATGTATGGAATGAGTAAATGATGACAGAGTTGTAATTTTTAGGTGAACTATTCCTTTAAGTATTAAAAAGCCTAAGATGGTTTGCTTATATATTTGACCACAATTAAGTAGTCAAACATCAAATTTGCTTTTGTTCCTTTTTATACAATATCCTCATAGTTTCATAATAATCAGATTTATTAAATCAGAGTCATTTAACCATGAGTCGCTTCACGAGTCTCCAAAAGTATCTTCTAGGTTTTTGTCTGTACCAAGATGCACCATTAAGGTGTGAATGGCTTTCTTTTCGGTTCCAGGTCACTGGAATGTCCGATATGAAGACTTGGATGGTTGAAAGTCACACATTCTCTTCCCGTTAATGACTTTGAGCCCTGAGGCCTCAGACAGGAGCCTGCAGACCTTCGGATTGATCCCCTCCTGTCTCCTTCAGGTTAGCCCTCCAGGAACCCCATCCAATCACATCAAATCACAGACGCCAAGTGGTGCGGTCCCGTCCAATCACACTGATTGCTTTGGAAAGTCCTGGCCATCCCTTAAGCTAACAGTGCAATTACTGGAAGTGTCTCATAAAGGGAAAGAGGAGGTGGAGGGATGGATGGGTGAAGGTGATTAATTGAGGTGGGAGCTGTTTAAGGGAGAAGGAAGTAGGAGATAGAGAAAGTGAGAGACAAAGGTTTGAGAGGGAGCAACAATCAGACGGATCTGGAGAAAAGAGTTCATTGAAGGATCAGGTGGAATAATGGATGAAGGGGGTGGAGAAAGAGGATCAATCAGCTTCACGGCTCATGTGAACGAGACTGAAAATGTGTTCAATAGTGAACTGACCAATTGGACAACTGCTACAGCAAAAGTGGCTTTTACGTACTTCTTAAAGAGTAAATTGGAATAAAACACTTTGAGCTCCATTTAAGGAAATACTGTATGAAATTTAATACTAGAATTAATTAAATTGTTATCCTATCACCCTTCATGCATCAATTAGAACTGACTGTGTTCATGTTTAATTATACAGCATTGTACATGTTAGACATTTGGTTGTAAAAAAATATGTGCATTTTTATTTAAATATCTTTGCACAGAAGGCCTAACGTCGTAAACATTTACAAGAATTTGTTTTGGAAAGAAAACGTGAGTCTGTAAATATGTTATTGGCTTGCTTGACACACTGATGTTTTTACAGAGACTTCATGTCCAAAATATTACAGTTTTTCTCGATTGGTTTGGCTCATTTCTTGAAACAGAATGGCATTTCTCATTCATTTTATCCAATGGCAAATGCCTCAGTACATGTCTCAATTGTCTCAGTGCATCTTGGCAAATGATTAAGTACAAGTAGCCTACAGTTATACAGTTAGCCCACATTTAGCACATTTTCCAAATGAATAGATCTTGTAGATCTAAACTGATTAGTTGATTCTCAGTCTAATGATCATTCTCTCCAAAACATGTCAGCATGATTTAATTGTATAAGTACTCGCATGCACAACTGTCTGTTCAATTGTCAAAATTGGTCAAGAACATAATAACATGAATACCATATATGAATTTCTTTGAATATTTGATAAATTGATGACAGTCAGGTAAAACTAGAATAATGAAGGGAGAGTGTCACACACAGGTGTTTTCCATGACTGTATGCTGCCAAACACAGATATAGAGATATATAGAGCTTGACCAGCGCCAGTCCGATCTCTGAACATGGATAGACAAGGCCAAGCAAACGGACAAGGGGAAGTTTTTCCTCAAGGAAGAGGAGGAGGAAGAAGAAGAGGAGGACTGAGAATGCGTGGTGGAGGAATAGGGGGAAGAGGCCAAGCGGGAAGACACTGCTGTCCCGAATGAAATTCGGGCAACAATTATAGACCATGTCATAAACCATGGCCTCACAATGGCAGAGGCAGGTAGTCGAGTGCAGCCTAATGTGCCTCGCTCTACTGTCTCCTTCATCATCCAACCTTTCGCAGGGAAAACAGGTATGTACTCTATGTAATTTATGATGGAATTATATGTTGTATAGGACAGGGCACAGTGCGTGAGGCAACTTACTGTAGAGATTTTGTGTGCATCTGCCTACAGTAGTAGGTCTATACTAGCAGGTAAAGAGGACTAGTTGAATGTTTTGATACTAAATATGACAAGAAATATATTGAACAAATTACTGTAAACAATGGAATTACATAATTTAGACAGTTTAGAGTAGTATTCCAGTTACTGTGCAATGTTGCCTTAGGATTGTGGTGAAGTTACTGTGATTAAACACAACTTACTGTATTCTGTTTTTTGTGTAGGCTTGATAAGACAAATAGACAAATAATGCCATCACATTGTGACAGATCCGTGATGCCATCCTTCAGGACAATCATATATTCCAGAATATAAACACAATAAGCATCTTCACAATAGACCGGGTTTTTAAGAAGCATCAGATGACAATGAAACAAATCTACAAGGTACCATTTGAGAGGAACTCTGACAGAGTGAAGGAGCTGCAGTACCAGTATGTAAATTTAAGTCAGTTACTGGTTGTCTCTCATTTTAACCTTACCTGTAATCACAGTAAGCAGTAGTTCACTTATATGGTTTCAATACCTCCTTTACCTGATTTTCAGAATCAGTATTTGCTTCATCTGACTTCAACAATTTAAACAGAAAACTGCAGTTTACTGTATACAATTATCATTATAATCCTTATTTTGTTGTCTCCCAATCATATCTATCTAATACTGTAGGTTGCACTGTAACATCTCAGTAAGTCATCAGTATTTCCCACTCCCCTTTCTATCAAATACCCCTGCAGTACTTTCTCATAGGCCTATCACTAGTTTAGAACCACTGGAGTAGTGGCCTGTAGTATATTCAACCTGTGGGGGAGAACATGTAATAGTCTAACTGTAGTATATGACTCTTCTGTATGACTGATTTTATGTTCTTTTCTCTATTTTAGAGAATAATGGCATTGGAAGGACATGACCCCTGGTGTTCATGGATGAAGCTGGCTTCAACTTGGCCAAGGGCCGAAGACGTGGCCATAATATTATTGGCCACCGGGCCACAGTGGATGCCCTAGGTCAGCGAGGGGGCAGTATAACTATGTGTGCTGCCATTTCTGAAAATGGTGTGGCCACTCACACACAAGCTCCTCATCTTCTTGAATCACCTTTATACCGATTTTATCCCTGAAAATGAGAGAGGTCTCATAGGGCCTCACTTACCCATTTATGTAATTGTGTGGGACAATGTAAATTTCCACCATAGCCCACTCATTAGGGGCTGGTTTGCAACGCATCCAAGGATGGTCATGGAGTTCCTACCACCTTACTCTCCTTTCCTCAATGCGATAGAGGAGTTTTTCTCTGCTTGGAGGTGGAGAGTGTATGAGCATAATGCTCAGGATATGCCTCCCTGCTCCATGCTATGGTGACGACATTGCAGGAGATCAATGCAGGGGATGGTTGCGGCATGCACACCGTTTCTTCCCTCGTTGCATCGCAATAGAAAGTATCCACTGTGATGTGGACGAGAATCTGTGGCCAGACGGACAACAGCGTGTAAATAATCAGGAGGGTGAAGACAGTGGATAAGAGTGGGAGAATTAGTACAGAGACCACTGAATAAGTCCTTGTTTTTTGATTTTGTGTTTATACATTTTATTACTGTAATGTACATTTTCTTTTTACAATATGTATGAAACTTTCTTTGCGTGTGAATAAAAAATTGTTAGAATTTCCTTGGTAGTGTGAGTGCAATCTGTGACATCAAACCTTGTAGGCTACTCTTTTCTGTTGTATATTGTTGGTCCTCTTCCATAGTAACAAAACATTTTGTATGGCAGTACTCACACAATGCCAAAGGGACGATGCATTTTGGGGGCACTGACTATTCAGATTAGAAAGAAACGTAGTTTTGACACATGAGTGAACTGTTTTAGGAGAGATATGAGCTTTTGCAGGTGAACCATGTTGTTGTGATCAACCATCCAGGTTTATTTTGACAAAAGCACCAAGAATGATGAGAATGTCCGATCTGTGTCGAGAAATGAGCCAAAGCTATTGAGAAGGATCTTTGCCATTTTGAAGACACAGACTGTTTAAATGAGAACAGGATTTAGATTGAAGCCTCAGTAAACAGTTTTGGAAGAGATATGAGCTTTTGCAGGTGAGCTATAGTGTTGTGCTAAACTGTAAGAATGTTTTGCGTAATGATCTTATAGTTTTGAGAATGTAATTTCTGTTTCAAGAAATGAGCCAAACCAATGGAGAAAAACTGTAACACATAAAAAATAACTCTGATCCAAATATCAAAATAGAATCAAAGATTTACACATTCACCATGTGAGCACACAAAGTGCTTCACATTTCCTGCCAAGTCTGGTATATTCAGCTATTCGAGAGCACAGGAATAGTAAAGAATCACTACACATGACTGTGATTAAACAGAATCTGCTGCCGACTAAAAAAAAAAAAGGACAAACAAAATGCATTTGTACACAGTTTGCCTATTACTGAAGCAGAATGTCATTGCAGCAGAAAGAGCTGCTGATATTTTCCAGCGTTTTCTCAGGGTAGTTTGTGAAATGCTGTAAGACTGTGACATCCACAGAGTAAATTGCATGGCGGGATGCTGCCGCTCCCCATGTGCCACTGAATATGCTGCTGTTGTCGTTTTCAATAGCCATCACAATAAAGAGAATTCCTTTAAGATTTTTCCCTCCAAATGTCATGGCCATCTTCAAAGGCCTTGAAGGGCAGCTGTATTTTAAAAGCAATATTGGCAGTAAACACGCGCTTACTCTATCTGCCTCTATCATCAGCGTGTGTAGGGGTGATAATCGTAATGGGGAAATGGCACCTGAAACGTTTGAACTTTACTTTCCTCATCCATATGGGCCCGCTTTGCCCTGTCATTGTCCTCTCTCAGCTTTCTTCAGCTGCCACGCCACTTCCTCGCTTCCCGGCCATCAACGCAACCTTATCATCCGAAGCCATTTCCTGTTCGCATGAATGCGTAGCCAAACTTAGCCAAATGCATCCAGAAAAATAGAAGCAGCTCTGCGATAGTTCAATGCTATAAGGTCTCTGACGTTTATTTTATTTGAGAAAGAAATAAGGACAGATAGGCACAACTGCCTGCAGGTAAATGCTATAGCATGTAGAGCAGTAAAGCTTGCTTGTCTAGTAATGATTTTCTTGTATGATTGGTTTTAAACAGCTACACTAGTTTAGAACTACCTTCATTTATGACATACATACAGACAGAACGACAAACAGACAGACAGATAGACACATACAGATAGACAGACATACAGACAGACAGACAGATAGACAGGCAGACAGATAGATAGATAGACAGACAGACAGACAGAAAGATAGATATATAGACAGACAGACAGACAGATAGATAGATAGATAGATAGACAGACTGACTGACAGACAGAAAGATGGATAGATAGATAGACAGACAGAACGACAGACAGACAGACAAATAGATAGACAGAACGACAGATAGACATACATACGGATAGAAAGAAAGACAGACAGACAGACATACATACAGACAAACAGATAGACAGAACGACAGACAAACAGATAGACAGAACGACAGATAGACATACATACGGATAGACAGACAGACAGACAGATAGATATAGACAAACAGACAGACAGATAGATAGACATGCAGACAGACAGACATACATGCAGATAGATAGATAGATAGATAGAAAGATAGATAGATAGATAGTACAATGTAAACATAATAATAATAATAACAATAAACTCTGATTTACCAGAATGTATATGTAACTGGATAAAATGTTGTGAAAGTAATGCTTGTAGTCCAGATTAAAGTGCAGTGTGCAGTGTGCAATGTCAGCTCAGCAGTGTGTCAGTGAACTGATACCAGTCCTATGAACGGGTGGCACATCCTGGTTGAGGAGTCGAATCGCCTGTGGATAAAAACTCCTCCTGGGTCTCTCCGTTTTGGCCATAATGACCCGGAACCTTCTGCCTGAATGCAGAAGTTTAAACAGTCCATCATTGGGGTGAGACAAGTCCTTAATAATCCGGGCTGACCTGGTGTAGATGTCCTGCATGGAGGGGAGAGCTGACCTGCAGCAGCGTTCAGCTGCCCGGATCACTCTGTGGAGGGCTTTACTGTCCTGTACACAGCTATTCCCAAACCAGGATGAAATATTCTGTGTAAGGATGCTCTCAACAGCGCCCAAGTAGAAAGCCTTAAGGACAGCAGGGGAAACCCCAATCTTCCTCAACTGTGGTACAGACGCTGCTTCGCCTTTTTTGTCTGAGCACAGATGTGCTCAGTCCATGTCAGGTCCTCTGAGATGTGGAATCCCAAGTATGTGAAGCTGCTCAACCTCTCCACTGGAGCTCCAGTGATGGTGAGGGATTTGTGGTCTTGTTGTCTCCTTCTGAAGTCCCCCACCAGCTCCTTCGTCTTACTGACGTTTAGCTGGAGGCAGTTATCTTGACACCATAGTGTCAAGTACACTATGGTTCTCCACTTCATCCATGTATGCAGACTCATCGTTGTTGGAGATGAAGCTCAGCACCACCGTGTCGTCAGCAAACTTAACGATGGTGTTGTGCATGGCCACACAGTCTGAAGTGTAAAGCGAGTACAACAGTGGAGAGAGAACACATCCCTGTGGAGCACCTGTGTTGATGGTGATGCTGCTGGAGATGCACCTGCCCACCCTCACCGCTTGAGATCTGTCCGTGAGGAAGTCCAACACCCAGGCACACAAGCATTTGTCGATTCCTAGATCTCTCAGCTTTATGAGCAGTCTGTGAGGCACTATTGTGTTGAAAGCCGAGCTGTAGTGGATGAACAGCAATCTCACATAGTTACCCTGCTTCATGTCCACGTGACTAAGAGTGGTGTGCAGGACGTTGCACGATCAGTTGGGAATGGAGGAGGAGATGATGTATTTTAGCAGTCCCTCAAAAACCTTCATGACCACTGATGTCAGTGCAACAGGCCGGTAGTCATTCAGGCATGAGGGTTTGTTGGTCTTGGGCACTGGGATGATTGTGGATTTCTTGAAGCACGCCGGGACTATGGACTTTGCAAGAGACTCATTAAAGATGCAGGTGAACACACCTGACAGCTGGTCAGCAGCGCAGCAAGTGCCTGGAAATGCCGTCTGGACCTGCTGCTTTCCTGGTGTTCATCCTCCTCAGTGCTGTGCAAACGTCATGCTCTGCGATGCCGATGACGCATTCCTCGCTGATGACATCATTATTCTCAGTCACCAGGCTGCTAGTGTTAGCCGCCTGGCTAACCTCGAACTGGGCGTAGAATGCAGGGCTCTCAAGTCTCACGCATTCACCTTGAGACACACGCATTTTAGCCAGTTTGCACACTCTTACGCCACACCTTGTATTTCTCATGCTGAAAAGTAAAAGATAATTATAACTTGTATATATAATTAATAGACGAGGCGCAACCATACAATGTTAAGTTCTCTGCCGAGTTCATAACTACCAGCCAATCAGAAATGAGAATTTGTTATTTCCGGGTGATCCCGCCAAGTGCCAGCTTGCCAGCAAATTCATTACAAGGCAACATGGGTGCGAGCACGCACACACGGAGTGGAATTTGAAAGAGCAATTATGACGAATACGGTAGGTAATCCATTCATTATTTATTTATGTGTATTACTTCATTTTATGATTCCTGGACAAAATCAGTTGCCTGTGATCGAAGATAGTGTGAGCTGCTGCTGGGAAATATTGCCAAATTCGTACTAAATTATTTCTAAAGTTTCAGATTCTGCAATCTTACTATATGTGTACAGTATGTACATTAAGTTGGCTCAGTTGTTCGGTTGGCTCTTATGGCACCAAATTTATCTGTTTATTTTTGATACATTTGTATTTTTGAAACATATAAAGCTATTTATTTTATTTGGATGACTTTTTCTCTTTTATCAGATTTACCAATTGTTATAATTCATATTTGTGAACAATAAGTAAAATTAAACTGCTAGCAATAACTTTAGAGAATTTTTAGAGAATAATTTCAGCCCGATCTCATTAATCTGTGTATAAATAATATGCTGAATAAAAAAAACGAAAACGTCTCAGGTTATGTATGTAACCCTAGTTCCTCGAAGGAACAAGACGTCGCGTCCAGCAGATGCTATGGGGAACGCCTCCAGCGTGACGGCTCTGAATAGTATGTGAAATCAAACCAATGAAATGGACAGACATCATAGGCGGGTGACGTCACTGGCCAGGAAGCTGATAGCATGTGGAGTGATACCGGCATTCAGCTCCTTGTAATGAACAAAGTCGGCAGGGATGCGGAAAGTGTGTCTCGTTCCTAGTTCCGAGGAACTAGGGTTATAAACGTAACCTGAGACGTTCCTCTTCAGGAACTTGAGCCGCGTCCAGAAGACGCTATAAGGAATGAGATGCCCACTTCCCCGCACTTTCAAATGCCTGCCCAGTTGGTGTGCCTACTCACCATGCACAGCAGCATCAGGAGTAGCTCACAAGTCCAAACCATTGAAAGTATGAGGGGTGGACCACTGAACACTGAGAGCGCTTGAAGTTCCCCTACTCTCCTCAGAGAGCATAGAGCAAGAAAAACCGCAGTTTTGATAGAGAGCAAACGGTCCAAGATTTCCTTGATAGGCTTAAAGGGTGGCCTACAGAGGGCCTGTAACACCACAGTCAGGTCCCATGATGGGATTCTAGAGCGTGCTCGAGGCCTAAACCTTAATGCACCTCGGAGGAAATGTATCACCAGAGGGTGTCTACCCACCGAATGTCCATCCACTAAGGCGTGGTACGCTGATACTGCCGCCACATAGACCTTTAGGGTGGAGTGAGTAACCCCCATGGAGAATCTAACCTGCAGGAACTCCAGCACTGTACCAACCGGGCAGTAAACTGGATCCTGCTGGTGTTCTCTACAACAGGAAGTGAAAAATTCCACTTTAAGGCATACAATTTCCTCGTAGCTGGAACTCTGGACTGGAGGATGGACTCAACAACCTCAGTTGAGAGACCTGAGGCTATGAGTTGCGCCCCCTCAGAGGCCACACTCAGTCGCCACAACTCCGGGCGCTGGTGCACTATGGCACCTCCTGCCTGTGAGAGGAGGTCCCTCCTGAGCGGAATCTCCCAAGGGGAGCTGTCTAGAAGGGACATCAGGTCTGAGAACCATGCGCGGCCCGACCAGAACGGCGCTACAAGTAGTAGACTGACCGCGTCCCAGCGCACTCTCTCCAGAACTCCTGGAAGCAGAGCGATCGGGGGAAAAGCATACAGAGGAAGCCTCGGCCACCTCTGTACCATTGCATACAGCCCCAGCGGAGCTGGGTGAGCTAGAGAGTACCAGAGGGGACATTGCGCATTCTCCTTTGTCGCAAAAAGGTCCACCTCTGCTCTGTAGAATACTCTCCAGATCTGCTTCACCACCTCCGGATGAAGCATCCATTCCCTCGACAGAAAGTCTGCTTCCACATTCAACCTCCCAGGTAGATAAACCGCTCTGAGTGAGAGGAGTTTGTCTTGGGCCCACAGAAGGATGTGGCGCGCTAGTTTGTACAGCAGCCGCAATCTCAGCCCCCTCCTGGCGGTTGACATATGAGACTACTGATGTGTTGTCGGTGCAAACCAACACTGGTCTGTCAGGTCTATTAGGAAGTGTTGCAGTGACCGAAACACAGCCAGCATCTCCAGGCAGTTGATGTACCACATGAGATGATGACCACTCCACAGATTGCAGGCTGAACGGCCACTCATGGACGCTCCCCAACCGGTGAGGAATGCATCCGTTGCTAGTGTGACACGGTGACACACTCTTGAGACTGCAGTGCATGATACGCGCAGGTGTCAAACGAACCTGCATCGCGGTCGAATCCCATACTACACCAAGATATGTGGTTCTCTGTACTGGAGAAAGAACACTTTTCTTGGGGTTCAGTCTCAGTCCGAGAAGTTGCATATGGGCAAGAACTACATCTCGATGTCTTCCTGCCTCCTCCGCTGACTGCGCTAAAATTAGCCAGTAGTCTATATAGTTGAGGATGCAAATGCCCTGTAACCTCAGAGGTGCTAGGGCTGCCCGTCTCCGATCCCCACGAACGCTTTCTCCACTCTGCCTCGGCACGAGCGGGTCCAGCACCACGAGGAACCACAGAGAAGGCTCCCTTCTCAACGAGAGCCTCCCGGGATCGATGCACGCGCACTGTAAGGCGAGCACAGTGCGGGCAGTCAGCTCGCTGGAAAGCTCGGCTTGAGTTCCTGAAGAGGAACTCATGGTATTGACACAAATAAATTTTTTTTGCGTATATATGACACACACGTGTTTGGTGTGCATATAATACATAGACTTTGCGTGCATATGATGCACATCTTCCCCACAACCATAATCCCTACCCATCGCATAGCATAAACACACCAAAGTCCATTTTTGTGTATCTATACCATGAGTTTTAATTTTTATTCTGCGTACTATTTACACACATTCGTGAGATCAGGTTGTCAGTTTAGCTATTATATTCCATTGTGACTACTTAATATAGTGTGACAACATTAATAACAGCAGACATGTTTCACTTTTTTTGTTTTTAAATATTCACTAGCGTGACAGCTACTCATATTCTCTCCAATAGCATACAAATGTATTTTTAAGTGTCATTTTCTACACCAGTGTTATGAAAAGTATAATTGTTTATCTGCCACTAACTTTCATGTTTTGCAACAAGTTAACTTTTTTTTCCATGAAACAGCACAGCTTTCTGTATGTACCATGAAGCGTTACCATGGTAACTAAATAAATTAAGCAGCGCTCAAAGCAGGTGTTTTTTTATAACTGTCATAGTCACTTTCTCTTACTGTACAACCTAATGAAACAGAGATGAAAAGATGAAAGAAGGTTGCAGCATATCAGGGAGGCGTTTGGTTTAAGCACATGCTTTTTTATAGTCCTCAAATAGTTCTAGAAGAGAGAGTTTAAGTGGTTTTTATCAGCGCTTTAGCAAACACTCAACATTACACTGTAAACTGTTATATGGATGCGTAATATGGATCTTGCCTAAAATATCTAGGTTCTGGCTTTGTTTGCATGTGCATATCGATCAGCATTTGACAGATTACTTGTGTTTGCGAAACGCTCTCGAGGTACTTTGAATCAAAGCAATAGAGAAATCCTGGCTAGGACCTGTCGGGTCGGTTTTGAAGGGTATATACAATAGGACTGTAAAAAACCTTTTATTTCAGATAAATGCTGATCTTTGGATCTTTCTATTCATCAAAGAATCCTGAAATAATTACTCAATTGTTTTAACTATTTCTAATATAAAGATTTCTTAAGGATCATGTGACACTGAAGACTGGAGTAACAATGTTGAACATTCAGCTTTGAAATCACAGGAATAAATTACATTTTAAAACATTTTAAAATTTGGCTGGTATATACTTGTTAATACTTTTGCTTTTCGGTATTGTTTATGTTTTGCAATGAAACAAAGTACCCAGGTGACTTTGGGGATGCTTTTTTTTAGATCCAAAAGGTCAAGATGTTTATTTTTTTTTACAATAAAAAAAATTCTGAATATTATCAGAATTAAAGCTCATGACTTACTGTGTTTTTAGGGGGCCATGGTGGTAAAAATAGTGTTTTTTTACATGTAAAAATTGTTAAATTAATGAAAATAAACTGTAAAAACAAATACAGTAATCAAATCCAGCTGCCAGTAAATAACTGTAATATTTACAGCAACCTTTTTACAGTGTACTTGACACCTTGCATTTTAAACGCACTCTCAATGTTACAAAGACCTGGAGAGTTTGTCTAAAAATAAATATTCTGTCAGAAATTCCATTTTCAATGTCATGTCATTCAAAACCCACATCCCATGCATGAATGTTTTTCAGAATTTCTTCTGTTTAGTTTATTGGGTTTGGATCTATATGAAGGTTATTAAACCATAACTTGTTTTTTATTATATAAACCATTTTTTATGTATTTGTAATAGCACACAGAGTCATCCCTTATCTTCGGATAGAAACTGACAAAAAAATAATTTTAATGAAAAACAAACCAACAAAAAGACAAGAGTGCATTGCACAAAAGGTGGGTCATTTGTAAGTACAGAGAGAAATCTGTGATATTTAAAAGAATGAGTCCTCATCGTTTCTAAACGCTGTCCCCCTCAGTCATTACCATTGTCAACATAATTATCATTGTTATCACCATCACCGTGATTATTCTCATCATTATCTCTCTTTTGGCTAATTGACTCTGAGCCGTTCTTGCCACATTGTTGCCTCTCAGACAACCCAACAGACGGGCGAGGAGAGTCAACATCTGCGTACTGAGGTTGACTCGTCTGTCAGCGTAATAACTGCATCTCAACAACTGCGTACCATTATAGGAGAGAAATGACAGTTGCTCTAGGCCCTTTATGAGGTTTTGTTCTCTGGTTAGGATCGAAGGATTGTGTGATAATGGCTGATCTTTAAAAAATAGAGGAAAGAAAGAACATATCTTCAGTTGAAGTCAACAATTTGTATACAGATTGAGATGGATCGCCACATGATGGGATCAAACGCAATTAAGGCAATTAACTTAATTCAGCGCTAACAGAATTAGCTTTTCTTATTCTAAAGAGTAATTAGCACATGTTGCTTGGAAGAAATTGGCTGAGGTAAACAAACTGTGAGATACTGAATGGAGACTTTGAGAAGGAGACTCAAGCAGTGGAGACTTGATCAGCAGAAACATTTATGGATGAATCGCACAGATCAAATGTCCAGGGCTGCGTTCTCCGAAACCACCTTAACGCTACATCGTTCTTAGGTTGTACCTTAAGATGTACCTTATCTTTAGTGCCTGTTTTCCGAAACCTTCTTAGTTAAGTATACCTTCTGTAAGTCATTCATTCATAAGGTTGGTCTGGAGCGCTCTTAGCTATACCTTATCGCTACTGACGTGACAACCAATACGCAAAAAGCTTTTTTACATCGCAGTTTAACATAACAGCTTAAAGGAACATTTAATATAAAATCTGATTTAGTATTAAATTTACATTTTTGCTTTACTTTAAATTTTTAAACACAAAATACTTAAGTTGTTATAGCCTACACCCAGTGAATAGAAATGTTTTCATTAATAAAGTTTCCATACACTAATGGTTGTTAGCTTTTTTAATTACTGTCCTAAAGCACATCAGCTGGCGAACCACTTGACAGAAAAGGCTTAAGAGTCCTTAAAATAATGCATTGGGAAGGGTTAGGGAGGGCTTTATTTTCCCAATAAAGGTGTAAACCATATATGCCATCTATTTAATGATGTGAATTAAAAAAAAACATTTACACTCAATAAGTTACATGCTGTTTTATAGGGTAATGCACTTCAATCGAGGTAGACGCTATACGGCTGGTGGGTCGGCATACGGAGAACGTACTTGCTAAATTCTAAACACATAAACGTATTTATTTCTGCATGTTCATATTTAAATTAGCCCCGATAAATGCAATTCGTACTATTTCCAAAACGCTGATTTATAAAGAACATTGTTTTCTCAATACTTTTCCTATACCGCTGTGAAGTAAAGAACGCACAATCGATCATCGATGCCTCGATATCAATGGACAGCACCTGCCAAGGTCGCACTTCAGAAGGTTTACCTTAAGCACCATCCTAAGGTATAGTTCGGCGAACACATGTAGAAAAGGTATAACTGTAGTTAAGGTGTACCTTTTGAGTCTTCGTAGCGCGCTAAGAGACAACGTTATCGAAGAACGCAGCCCAGGTCACATTTCAAGTCAATTAGCATAATTCCAGACATTTGTACAAATATATAATTCATTTACAGTTTTTAAAACTTCATTACGTATTTGTTATTAGCATCACATTTCATTTAAATATTCTCAGTGATAACTTTCTTTTTGCATTATTGTGAAAAAACAATGATATTTACATATAGTAACATTCTTGTCTGTTTAGTTCTGTTCTTAGTTTTGTTTTCATGTCTTCCTGTTTGCCCTTATTTGGTTTTCCTGTGTCAATGTGTGATTATGAGTTAATTCTTGTCCACCTGTGTTTCCCCAGCTGTGTCTTGTCTAGTTCATTAGTTCTTGTGTTTAAATCCCCTGTCTCTTGAGTTCTAGTTTGTCGTTCAATATATGTGTTACGTTGGAGTTCTCTGTGTTTTGCTTTCATGATTATTAAAAGACTTTGTTATTTCGATCAATGTCTCCTGCAATCTCTTCTCTCCACAAATACCACCGTGACAGATTGACCGACCTAAAACAGTACGACGGTTAGGCAAAAGAACATTATGGCTGAAGGTAAGCTAATACGTCTGCGGCAGAGTGGCCGGACGTTGGAAGAGTATGTGGAGGAGAACTGTCTAACGATTTGAAATTGCCCGATGAGTTTCTCAGTGTGTGTTTTCGGTTCGGTTTGGACAAGAACATCATCTCTTATGACGTTCCTATGAGTGCTTTTTCTTTGATCAATTTAATTAATCATGTTCTAAATTTAAGCAAATCGAAATTCTTTGTTGAAGTGAATATTCCCAGGAGTTGTTTTTCAAACCAAGCCAAAAACATTAGAGACAAGCTAGTTCATTCCTCAACGGAATCCTTCACATGCTCATTCAAGAGCTCCGACCACTCATCTCCATGCTTCTGCCTTCAGCCTAAAGCATCCTATGTACACGCCATTTCGCCTGATGATCTCCACGCTGCAGGACCACCATCTGAGGCTTATGCCATCCAAGCGCAGACCGAAGCCTGAGCCCGCTGCGCTGCACGAGCGCCCTCCAGAGGCTGCCGCGCTCTCAGAGCCGTTTCCAGTTCCTGCCCCTCGATTGCAGCCCGGGAGAGCCATTTCCAGTTCCTGCCCCTCGATTGCGGCCGGGAGAGCCGTTTCCAGTACCTGCCCCTCGATTATGGCCAGTGATGCCGGTTTCAGTCTCTGGAGACTCCAGTCCAATGCTGGGTGATGTGCTGGAGATGTAGCAAGGAAAGCCTGAGTTCACTCTGCCAAAGCCACGCGGCCAGAGCCTGCCACGCTGTCAGAGCCAGTGCCACAGCCCGGGTACACGTTAACAAAGCCACTGGCCAAAGAAGAGGTGGCCTCGTGGCCTTTAGGGCGCCCACCCCCCCTCCCCGGTTCTTTCTTTTAGTGTTCCTTACGGCGCAGGATGCGCCTTCCGGGAGGGGGAGGTAATGTGACATTCTTGTCTGTTTAGTTCTGTTCTTAGTTTCATTTTCATGTCTTACCGTTTTGGTTTCAGTTTAGTTTCAGTTCATGTCTTCCTGTTTGCCCTTATTTGGTCCTTCCTGTGTCAATGTGTGATTATGAGTTAATTCTTGTGTCTTGTCTAGTTCATTAGTTCTTGAGTTCTAGTTTGTCGTTCAATATGTGTTACGTTGCAGTTCTCCGTGTTTTGCTTTCATGATTCTTAAAAGACTTTGTTATTTCGATCAGCGTCTCCTGCGATCTCTTCTCTCCACAAACACCCACTGTGACGCATATAATTATTAAAAGAAAAACATGCCTACAGTTTTTGTATAAATGTTTGGTTAATGCCAATAATTGTGTATGTATATAAAATATTTTTACATAAAAAAATTAATATTTGAGGTAAATAATAGGAAAAACCTACCATTTGAATGTATTTAAATTAAGATAATATTGATAATATTATGATAATAATAATATAATTTAAATTTCTTTTCATTTTTTTATGTTTTTACTATTTGTATTACTAGTGATTTGTATTACTATTTAATATTCACTTATTTTTATTTAAATTTTTCAATATATAAATATATATATATATATATATATACATGTGTGTGTGTGTGTGTGTGTGTGTGTGTTTATGCAAAAACTGATTGGTAATGTTTTTTTTTTAAATGTTTAAATCATATCTTTTATCATGTTATTATGTTTTTAATGTTTTATTGTGTTAATTAGCTGTATTTCTTTTAACCTAATCAAAATAACTGCAGCTTGGTTGAGATTAATTAGAATGAAATTTTTTGGGGGGGAGAATTGTTTAAAAACAACTATATATTATTTATTATTTATAATATTATATTATTTGTCGGCTAATTAAAAAAACAAACAAAAACAGGTGACACTGTTTTACAGTAATGGACCAATGGACCTTACTGTAAAGTAAAATCTTATTGGTCCTACGTACATTTTGATATTAAATGATATTAAATACGTACTATTTAATATAATTTCAGTATTTCATTTTTCCTTTAGAATTTGGAGTAATGATCCAGACATGGTCCTTGCAGGTTTTTGTAAAATTCACCCTGGAGCAAATGTGCGGAAGAAATAAATCCTCACAGACCTCGAGTGATTCAGGAAAGACCTTCTCCATCAACATGTGGATGGTCATCTGAAGTGCACCATGAACCTTCTGACTCTGAGCTTCTCCTTGTCACAGCGAGATTAAACACGTTTATAAGTCTAGCGGCTGTATGTGCGTTGAGGGTTATGACATCACACACTGTATGCCCTTTGCTGCAGCGAGCAGCATTAATAACTGAGCCAGCTCTGGGATCTAGTGTCTGATTCTGCCCCGCTCTGCAAATCCTTTACGCTGGAGTCTGGTGTCACTGATAATAGGCCCCTCTGGGAGCCCTGTACAGTAGCAGGGCCTGCAAACTGTCTGCATATGAAAGGTGCTCCGGCTCACGGCCTACTTCTGAAAAGCTGTCTGCAGCGGGAGGGAGAGGAGCTGTGGATAAGAAGGAGGAGGATGGAATTAGAATGGGGAAGTTCAAACTCATTGACGCGAGACAAAAGTGGAGTAATTGAGTTCAAGGTGAAGAAGTGCAGCCTTCAACTTTTCAAGCAAGAGCTTCACTGTGTGGTGATTAGATGTTTGTTAGTTTGTTTTTTTTTTTTGAGAGGGAAATATTTGCAAAAGCCTCCCACACAGTAGCCCTGCTGAAAAGACTAGCATCAATTATGTTCCAAGTTCCTGCTGGTTATTGCTGGTTTAGCAGGTTAGTAAAGAGAGATAAGTTACAGAAACCTGCAACGCTGATGTCTTGCAGCAATGATTTCAAGAAAAACTGTTTTTGTGTTACACTGAATAACATTTGCATATAATATTGCGAATATATATTTTTCTGCATTATTGTGAAAATGTCTTTGTAATGGTCATGTGGTGAAAGGACAGCGTAGGAGACGTGGAGATTTCCGATAAAGGGTTTTTAATAATAATCAAAACGGACATCCAAGAAGAATACATGCACAACGTAAACTACACTAATTACGGACCCTGACTCAACCAGGGTTGCGTTTCCTGAACCACGATGTAACTTATTAACCACCATAATACAATGCATTGTTTTGGAAACAAACTAGCTACACACAACTGTTTCCCGAACACGGAACACGTTTGAATCACATTAGTTCAACAACATAGGGCCATTGTTAATGACGTCATACGTATGTGGTGGAGGAATGACTTGCGCTATTTTACTGATCAGAGATCTCCAAAATGCTGCTGTATTGAACATGACACTTATTGATTGATAATTTATTATTTTTAATATATATTATTTAAATAAATATTTTCAAATATGGACATACACGTGGGAAGACAAAACGAAAACAAAACAAGAATCCAAGAAAACGGAACTAAGAACAGACAGAACCTAACATTTACCTCCCCCTCCCGGAACATAACAACAAATACAAAATAAACAAACAAAAAAGAAACAATAACTGGCAGGGGGGGTGGACACCCGAAAGGCCGAGAGAGCAGAGACACTGAAGCCATCAGGGTGGATCTGGAGCCTCGGGAGGCCATGGCGGGTCTATAGTCTCTGGCGGCCATGGTGGAAACCCATTCCCACCCCTAACACATCCATAACCCTACTGGAACTGGATTGGCCCTCCTTGCCGTGACTGCGGAACGAATGGCTGCTGGGAACTGGATTGGCACTCCAGGCTGTGACTGTGGAGCAGGACTCGGAAAAAGCGGACTGGCAACCGTGGTGAACGGGGATGGCTCTCCTTGTCATAAATCGAACACATTAGTTGACAACTGTGGACGGCACTCCTGGCGGTAATTGAGGAGTGGAATCTGCGGGGAATCAGATCAGGTTCAGGGAGCCGGCACAGGACGATCTCGTGGTGCACTCTCTGCAGTGCAGGCTGTTGCAGGTGCTCTTGCAGCAAGGTCTCTAAGAGGTGCTCTTGATATGCAGGCTCGGACAGGCACTAATAATCAGATTAACACACATTGACACACAGGAACTACCAAATATGGACATACACGTGGGAATACAAAACGAAACCAAAACAAGGAACCAAGAAAACGAAACTAAGAACAGACAGAACGTAACAGTGTTTAATAGTTGTAATTATTTATTATTTATATTTTTTTAGGAATAGTAATTTAAGAATAATTTTCATTTTGTTTTGTTTTACAATGTTTGTAAACATCTTAATAATATCATTGCAATGATTTATAAAAACTAATAATGAAAAAAATAGGTCATTTAAATAATATAAAAAAACATTAATAAAATGTCAAATATTATAATATTTATTAGCAATTTGTGAGTGAAAATTGTCTCAACATCAATTTTAAATCAATTGTATGTAAATAATAAAAAAAACTATAATTATAATTTAAAAACTTGCAGTGTTATTTATGTTATTCTGTTAAAGTTTTTAATTCATATTTAGTTTTTTATTTGCAGTTTAGTCTAGTGTATTCATTTATACATTTATTTATTTATATATTGATATTATAGTGTTTGTACTTTAGTTTATCTTTTTATTTAGTGCTGAAATAAACTTTATTTTTTCAAAATTCAATGTAATAAAAATTTTATGTATTGAAAATCTCTATAAGTTTCATTCTGCGCATATCCATGAGTATTGCAATTTCTTCTGGCTTTTCCTTCGGCATACGAATTCATCAGGTGTTTGCTGAGAGATGATTCACCTTGTTGGTTCAGGTGGGTGTTTGAACAAGGAATAGGGCTCTGGAGGACACTCTGGATATTCTGGGGTTCATTAGCACTGTAGCAGATATCGAGCTGAACAAACCCAAGGAACCTAATCAAAGAGAGCTCTCTCTAGGCTACAAGCAGTAGGCTAGAGGTCATGAGGATGCATGCACATCTAGTGGAAAACTGCATAAAAGATCCTGGACTGGAAACACTGTGAAAAATACACTTGGCTTTTAAGGACAATTCACTCAGAAATCAAACTTGCATTGCTCCATATGACTTACTTTCTTCCTTTGAAACCCTTGTTTTTTAAATAATATACTTGGCGTTTGTTTTATAAAATAAAAAATAAATAAGCACTGGGGCTGTCGAACTCTAAAGTCTTCTCACACAAAATACAATAGCTTTGTGTGAGAAACATACTGTCAGCTAAAAAGGCTTGGAATGTAGTATATTTTGGATGTGTTTTATGATATTACAGCAATATATTTTGTTTATATAATCATATTTTATGTTAATAAAGTTACAGCTTAATTTGATTGGTAACACTCTATTTATGTATGTATTTATTTATTTAAATGATCAAAATTAACTAGATGCTTATTAGTATGCATATCCAGTCCAGTCTCATGCCAATTTGTGTTTTACGAGGTGGCTAATTTATACAAATTCTTACACATTTTTGCTAAATCATATTTATTTTACGAGTTGCCAGTTAGTATGAATTAGTACAAATTACCTACACCTAACTTCGGTCCTAAACCTAGCCATACTGGGGTTACCATTTTTATTTATATTTTTCAATGTTGCTAGTATTTTTGTTTTTCTATGTATTGTCAATTCCTGTTTCTGTTAGCATTATAGCTGTAGCAATAGGCTAGTGAATAAAAGCTAATTCCCTTTAAAGTAAGTAAGAAGTCTAAATGTATTTAGATTCCGAAACCAGTTTCCTGCTTTAAAAAGTAACACTAAATATAGTGTTACTATTTATCATTATATTGTATATTTTATCAAATACAAAATATGATTTATTTGTTTGTTCTTCCACCGTGAGATGTAGATCAACGGTATGGAACTGAGAAATAAAATGTATATATAAATGGATTTATACATAAATAGATGAAAAGGTTATGTCCTTACAAGACACTAATTCACGCTATCAGTTGCCTAACCTCTTTAATACTTACTCTTAAATATCTCTGTTCTGAGATTTCTTCTCTGTGGATTTTGCCAGAATGGAAACATCACTCTGTCTTATCCTGTGCGTCTGAATGCGTACTCACCCCGTATTTAAGAGTATTTGGGAGACTTACACATGGATAGTGATTGTCCTGTAATGCTAGGTTTGTCAGGAAACCAGCAGGGAGCCTGGCCACAGCGGTCGCACTCCTCCTCGGCACTATTGCCAGGACCGGCTGTTTCCTTTTGTGCGAAACAAAGAAGCAAATTGATTTTTTTTTTCAATTCTACACAAACCTAGCGATGAAAGAGATGTGAGAATGACAATAAATGTTCCTTTTACACCTAATAATGTTCAGAAAGAAAGATGCATTCACACACAGTATACATCACAGGGACTTTGAGCTGGCGAGCGAATCTGTATGCTCGCAGTCAGCGTCGCCCAATTTCTAACAAACACTGAATAATTCATGTTAGAACTCTGTTAGAATTCATCACTCTGTCTTCACAGCAGAACAGACGCCATGTTCCAAATTTTTGCTTTGAAGCTAGCAAGTGTCCACTTCCCCACATTGGCCTCCAGTTTTTGGTTTTTTTTGTTGTTTTTTTCGGGGGGGGTCCAAAAAATATACTGACTGTATAACCCAAATAAATGAAGAGCTAAGAATTTGCTCAGAGTCTCGCAGTGGAGACGAAGTGGTCATTAACAGTCAATGAGAGAAAACCCTGGAGCTTTGTAAAGGAACAGCTTGATGATTCAATCTGTCCAAGTTCTGACTACAAACTCATCCAATTAGCCAGACAGGAGACAGCTTTGACCCCCAAGTTGCCTGACTTTCCAGGGTGAAACATCTCTTTGGCAGACATTTCACCCAGGCGAGCCTATACCATTGAAGTATTCAGGTCTGGCTTGTTTTGGAGCAAAAGTGAAGCGGTCCAATTACAAAACTTTTAGTACATTTAATTTTGAGTTTAGCAGAAGAACAGGTGCAGAGGCCTTTAGAGCCTTGCTTTACAGCCATAACACTTTAATCTGAAAGTTTGGTATTTACAATAGAAAGTAGATTACCATAAAATTATATTTGTATAATCATTTACTCACTCTTGAATCATTCTAACCTTGTACTTATGAGAAACAGAAAACAACATTTTAGTAATATAGACAGCATTAACAAAGATGATTTACCAGATGATACTTTTCACCATAATATTGCTTGTAAATTATGCAAATTAGAAAGAGGTGACAAGTAAATACTGTAGTCTGAAATAGTCTTTTATTGTAAATAAAATTAAGTTTTTACATTACATTTTACACATTAATGATTGTTTTTTTTTAATGTTTTTTGATATTTGTACAATTATACATTTCTGTCTGTTATACATTTTCATCTAGTAAGGAGCTTGGCGGTATCATTCCCCATTTATTCTCCAAATAGGAAAATGACAGATGAGATGCCACCTGTCATGTTCCGTGTCTGTTTCTGTCTGTGTCTGAGTTCATGTTTGGTCTGTTCCGTGTTCCCCCCTGTCTTTGTGTCTTGTGTGGTCTCGTCCGTGCCCATATTTGGTCTTCCTGTGTTAATCAGTTCATTCCCTACACCTGTGTGTCCTTAGCTGTCTCCACCCCCGTCATTAGGGATCCCCTATTTAATGCCTTCGTTTTTCAGTTGTCCTGGTCGAATGTTAACGTTACATGTCGTTTTGCTCGTGAATGTTATGTCGTGTGTACGCTGCCTCGTCAGCTTTTGTTTTCTGTTCTGTGTTCCAATAAATGTGTAAATTCAGCTCCGTGTCCTTCGCTCCTTTGCTCCGCTGAGAGCGCGAGCACACACACAGCATCCAGCGGACCTTAACGTGACAAGTATACCCTGATCCCATTGTGACTATTTTATGAATCCAGTTCTGGGGTACAATGAATAATCAGAAGAGACTGTCTGTATGAGAGTATGTGTGTAACAGTTTTGTCTTGTGTTGGTGTATTTCTGTTTACATCACTCTGTGAGTAATTATATATTATAAACAAAATGATATTAGAAAGGAATATAAATTACTATTTTTTGTTCTTGTAAACTTTCTACTAACATTTTTTTACTAATTTCTTTAAGACACATATTAGTACATACAGAATTCTATAAAGTTACTAGATATGGACTAAAACCCATCTAAATCCAATTTTGATTAATATGGTGTGTCAAATCAGCCAGGTCTCATGGCTTCAAAAATTGGTCTATAAGTACCATATAAACCTGAAAAAAGACAAGACCCTTCATACAGCCAAACACTACATGAGCCCACAGCAAATGAACTTGGAACCTCAAATGTGATACTTCTAGCTAGCATCAGTTAGCCCCAGGTCACACTCTCAGAAAGCATCCCTGGAACAATCCCTACAGGGCCCTTGAACAAGAGAGGCTGCAGTGGTCAGAGAGGAGGACGGGTGGGGGTTGGCAGTAACATGTGACTGTGTGTTCTTGACTGCAGGTGGAATGGCGGAGACAGCACAAGAGGCATGTTAACACATCTACATCTACACACACACAGAGGCCTCAGAGTGCTTCAAAAATAGAGTGCTCTTCAGGACTCGGGCAAGGTTAACAAGATGAGACAGTGTGCTCTCCCCTCTGCAGCAAACCACTGCCCGAGAGATCGCTCTTTACATTTAGAAACTGCTGCTTCTGTGCTTCATTATTGCAATGCATTTTTAATGCACCGCCCTTCGCCACTGCTTTTAGATTGCTGTGGATTTCTGTAAAAGCCTTTCTTTTTAATCGAATTTCAATGGGTCTTTCTTGTGTTGACTTGTGAAATGTAGTAAAATAAAGTTATGAAGGCCCTTGTTAAACAACATTTCACTTAAACTAAAAACTGTGCCACAATTTACCTACAGGTTTTGAACCCAGTATGCAATTATTTAAATATGTTTTATATATTTTTTTTTTGTTATTGTGAAGAATTCTAAATCTTCTGAAGCTATAACAGACCGGAATTTAAGCAGTTATTCACTTATACTTCATCTTTGCATTTTTGTTAGTCATGTGATTTGCACTATTAGCAGCAGTTTACTGGTTAGTGGTTAATATATACAGTTCCCTTTTAGTCGAGTCACTCCGACGTTATATGGGGACTCACATGAGAGACCAAAGACCTCTGAGCCTTATTAAAAAGGCCAATGAAAATTCAGCTGCAGCTGCAACTGCAGCTACTCATAGCGTGAGTATAAATGAGTAGCCAAACCCCCCCAGGTACAGAGGGGCCCTTTTTACCATGATCCACTCAGACACGGATGCCGCTCTCCTGCATGCGGAGGTTGCAGTCCTACTGACGAAGGACGCAATCGAGCACATCCCTCCAGCCGAGATGAGGTCAGTGAGTAGTACTCTACTACATCGTGCCCAAAAAGAAAAATGGTAGGTTAGAACCCATCCAGGACCTCTAAGCTCTGAATCGGTCCCTTCTCTGTCTGCTGTTCAAGATGCCCATCCTGAAGCATGTCCTAATGTGAATTTGGCACTAGGATTGATTCACAGAACATCGACCTGAAGGATGCGTATTTCACGTCTCGATCTTACCTCGCCACAGACCCTTCTGATGGTCTGCTTCGAGGGTCGAGCATATCAGTACAACTTCCATTTGGTTGGTCCCTCTCTCCCCACATCTTAATGAATGTCGCGGAAGGTGCCCTATCTCCCCTCTGGCGGATGGGCATTCACATTCTTGATGACTGGCTGATCTTTTCACTCACCTCTGCTATCGGTTTACTTGACACAACGCAACAATCCTCAGGGATAAGAACAATGACCCCAGAGATAGATACCGAGGTCGAAGAGCAGGGGTCCGGAACAGGCTGCGTATCAAAGCACACCTTCCTCCACTGCCTAGCATACTGCTAGCCAACGCCCAGTCATTAGGGAATGGTAATAGGACTTATCTCCAGGAACGACGAGAGGGACTACCGGAGTGAGGTGGATGAGCTTGCAAAGTGGTACAAGGAAAATCACCTCTCCATGAACTTTAACAAAACAAAGGAGATGGTGATTGATTTCAGGAGAGCAAACTCACACCCCAATTTCCATCAACGAAACCCCTGTGGAGAGAGACTTTAAATACCTCTGTGTCCACATTACTGAGGACCTTACCTGGAAGACACACACATTTCAATGTGGATCTTTCACTGCACGAGGCACGTTGAACTCAGACACACAGTCGGACCTGGTAATCAACAATGGAACTATCTTCCTACTTGATTGAGGCTGGATAAGCAGGTTGCAGGTGGCGCGTTACACGCGAGTATTGCCAGCAGGGACGGTGAATAGTGCCCTCTGGTGGACAAACTATGCAATGCAAAACTCATGACATGCTTAAAGGGCGCTTCGTCTGTTTTTATTTTATTTACGAAATATTCATTTATCGGCCAATATAAACGCTGATACTGATATATATCGGAAAATGCCTAATATCGGCCTGCCGATAAATCGGTCGGGCTCTACTCCTCAACCACAGCACAAACATGAAAACATGATGGACAACTACACACACAGCACTAAATGGACAACCATACACACATCCATCTAAAACAATGTTTTTTTTCCTTTTGGAACTAGAATATGGTTATTTGGTATAACTAGAATTTGGTATAACTAATATAATATGGTATAACTAGAATATTTATTACTACAGTCACTTTACCTAAATGCATCTTTATTTATGTGTATTATGTTAAATTTTAATGTTACACATACATTTACAGTGCAATACCTCAGTTATATATATGTACATATACATATGGCTGTTTCTTTTATACAGAATTTCTTTTTTTACACTTTAAATATTCGCTCTTACTTCTATAACTTCCTCTGTTAGTAGTTATTTTTTATCTCTTTGTATGTTTGTATGTCTTTAGCACAGTTGAGTACTTTTCAGCCAGAAAGAACATTTCACTGTATGTTGTACCAGCTATAACTACATGTGACAAATAAAAATCTTGAATCTTGAATCATAGCTCACTCACGGAATCTGTTGTGTGAACATAGGGACCTGGGGCCTGTTTCAGAAAGGAGGTTCAAACAACTCAGAGTTTAAACTTGAACTCTGAGTTGACAAACCCAGAGATTAAAAACTCTCAGAACAAGTGATCTGAGTAAGGTCAATCAACTCTGAGTAGACTAATTCAGAGTTAAGTGTGTACACCCCAACTCTAAAAAGCCATTATCAATGGAGCGCAGATATTACGAGTCACCATGGCAACATCTAAAAAAAAGAGGTCTTAATTTTTTTCTCCAGCTGAACTTGATGTGCTCATGCAAAGTTACAGAAACTACATGTGCTCCGTATCCTGAAGGAGGGAACAGAGATTGTATCAATACATAATACATATGTTGTATTATGATGTGCATGCTGATCATTGTTAGTGAAGAAAGATTTCATTTGCCTTATTTATAATATGCTTTATTGTTTTGGTGTCATAGCATAGGGATGCGGCATCTTGTTATGGTAAGGGTAACATTTCCACCACGTGCTTGCGGTATTTGGCCAATCACAGTGCACTGGATAGCTGGCCAAACATAGCCTTGATTTTTTAGAATGATGAGCTTTGTATGAATCGACATCCTACTTTAAGTTCAGAATTTGTTTCCACACTTAACCATCTGCTAAACCTTGAAAAATCACGGTAGAATAAATAAAAAAAGGCAATCCACTCATGCTGTGTAAAGATTGCATCCCCCAATAGCCTGAGGAGCAGCTATCTACAAACTGTCATAAAAATTTTATGTGAGCTTGCTCCTAATTCTGAACACCATGGGAACATTTTCTTGCTGCAAGCCTTGTTCAATTTAACTTTCGGATCCTCCTGAGCGAACAGTACAGACAGACACTCACTAGAAGTGAAAGAGAAATCCTATTAAACCTCCCAAGAAATGTTACACAAAAACTATAAAATCGCCTTCACAGCTGTAAAACAGAAACTGCTGTCCATTCAGTGTCTGTACATCCAAAGGCTCCTGGATTTTTTAGGCTGTCATTTCTGATATACAATCCAAAAGCTTTTGTGTTAGAGAAGCTGTTTTCAGTAAGACTAAGCCTTAAACCTCATTTGTCCTAAAGATATTACAATTTTAAAAGTGTGCTTTGCGTTTAGGCAACTCTCTTGACAGAATGAGACAGAACTTAAAGTAACCACAATTCTAGTGATACATTAAATGTCAAATGTAGTGATAAGCAAGATTTATGAGGTGTGAATTACAGGGGTTTGGGTCTGACTGGATTTAAAATAACATGTTAAAAGCATAGTTTTTGCTGTTTTATTTGTTTAGTAAATTTAAGAATTTATGTACACACAGATTTTATTGTGTGTGTGTGTGTGTGTGCGTGTGTTGTGCCAAGTTTGTGTCAACTATGTTTTTGTCCACTAACTGAACTATATGTGCTTCACATATACTCAGGGTATATTTTATACCCAAACAGGTTAAAGTTATTAACGAACCCCACAATAACTACTACTATTTACTATTTCTTAGTTTTATTAATGTGAAGCAGCTTTGAAATAATCTGCACTGTATGAAGCCCTCTATAAACATATATGACCTGACTTGACATCCAGTTTTTCCATAACATGGTTGTCAAGTTTCCCAATTTTGAACCAATACCGCTTGAAAAGTGTTCTTGTTCTATCTGTTTTCGAATAAATAAACAGTTGTATATTTTGCATTGTAATATATTAAGACATTCATACATTGTTGTTTCATTGAAAAAATTTTCACTGCATACAGAGCAGTTAACAAATAAAGAAGTAAATAAATATCACATAAAGAACTTTTCCATATGTTCAAACATAACCACCAACAGTTAAGTCAGAGATTTCACCCAGTGCTTTTATGGTGTATTATTTCAGTGGGACAAACATTTTGGCAGTGTCTGAAACCATAGTAGACATTAATCATCACATCACACGCTACAACTGTACAAGAAGTCAGAAAGTCAGGCTGCACAATAGTCGGGTTTCCATCCAAAGTTGCAAATTGAATTTATTAATTTAACTTATTTATAGTAAAAAAAAATGTTCCATCTCCATTTCTTCATTAACATTAACCAGTTTTCAAAAAAGATTAAACATCTATTGTTTCCATCCTTCATTTCTAATGCAATATATCAAAATGTGCATAAAACTAGCATAGCTAATGGCATCACTCACCTCTCTCACAGGTTCGATCCCAGTATCCAGTCCCAGTACATTCACAGATGAAGCGATTCCAGCCCTCTTTGCAGATGCCGTTGTTTTTGCAAGGGTTGCTGTCACACTGTTTGCCTGTTACTTTGCTGCAGGAGGACTTGATTCCAACTCCGTTCTGTGCCTCTGCAATCTGGCGAATGTCTTTACTGCGTCCATCTATGAAGAGATCACGGATGCACCCCACATAGCCATAGTTTAGCATAGCGGTCCACAGTTCAGTGGGAAGAACCAGGCCAACACGGTTGTCTGGCAGACCTCCAAGATATAGGTCACCCTCCAGGTCTAGAATCTCATTCTCTCCACTGGCTGTGAATGGAGTCCGACGGCTGTTCACAGAGATGATACCTGTTCAAAACAAAAACTGACTGTCAGAAAGAATAAATAAGCTCAGCCAAAAGATGACAATGATGTAATTCTAAACAAGTACACAGTAATTATAAAATTAGTTGTCATAAAAATATTTGAAAAACAGGATATTGCTCACCAAGTAAAAACAGTGCAATAAATATAGAAATATATAGAGATGTGCATTTTGTGTGTGTGTGTGTGTGTTCTGACACAATGGATAGAGGCAGGCAGGAGTTTCAGAATAGAAGCATCAATAGAGTTCAGCGTGGAGGCACTGGCAGATTGAGTGGGCACTCCGAGTTCTTCTACTGGTCTTTATTACGCAAGTATTTTTGGTCTTTCAACACCCACATGTCTATCTATCTGTCTCTGCCCTTTGTTGCTGAGAAATACAAGTTTCTAGGTACTTGCATGAAGACTAGTAATCCAACAAGGAGCCAGTCGCCATTCCTGAATAGATATATAACCTATTCAACTAAACTAAACCTATTAAACCGTTATAATTAAAATAAAAAGTGAAACATTTTTATTAATGTGACGAGGCAGCCGGCCTCGTAGGCCAATCATCGCCTCCCCCGTACTTCAGCGTCGCCCTTCTCCAGGTTCCCGACGGGAGTGGGCGGATGAGAGGAGGGGCGCAGAACTGTGCACGTATGGCGGCGCGTGATGAGGCGCACCGGAGTCTAATGGTGCCTCATCACCGTCGCCGTTAAAAGGAATATGCGCGCCCCTCCTCGGGAGACCGGTCTCTTCCCCGTGCATGCACACTGGTGTCCTCGTGGGTCCGGGAAGGAGG
>JAUMHI010000069.1:14286493-14297392 GCA_032359435.1 Enteromius unitaeniatus
CATACAATACTTCATTTGACTTCCAGAGGTTAACATGTTTCTTTCACAGACCATTTTCTGGCCCTGTTCATGAAAAGTCCCCAATACCCACTCTGATCTGTCCTGACTTGATCACGGTTGCCTGGTCACCCTAAATGAGGGTTAGCACACAATGCACAGATGGGTGATGGCTTAAGTGTGTAGGGGAAAAAATGATCAAATTAAAGCAGTCGTGTGTCATAACCTTGCAATTAATAAAATTATTCTAGGCGTGTTTCTAATGGGGCGTGCGATTTATTGGGCATTACAAACATAACTCTGACTCAACAGGCCACTGTAATTTGTCAGTCGCTAATTCCCTTTGTTGTTAAAGCAAAAAAGCTGCAGTGTGACCATATTTTTTAATATTTCTCAAAAATTCATTGTTTGATTTAATGCGTCATGGATCTTTGCTCAAATTAACATCACACAGCTGGTTGGTCTGCTCTGCTGCATAAGTACGAGTCTTGTATTCTTTCCTTTCAACTTCTTCTTTGGCTTTTTATTTAACTGCACTCTTGTATTCTCTAGATAGCTAATAATGACTCTCATATTCTGTTCCTTTACAAAACAAGTTATTTTAGCCACTGTAAGGTAAGAGAGCAATCATACTTCATCTAGGACTGTTTTCTAACCAACAGTGCTTTATGTGATTTAACATAATGCTGCACTATACTGCAAATATAGAGTCTGTTTCGTAATTGTTTTAGTTTTTTTCATTCAGTTTGCCTAGACAATGTGACTCAAGCTGTCATTTTTCCATAAACCCAGGCAATTCCACCCTAAAGCATTAAAAAACAAGTCATTTTCACTTTTTAAATATATATCTGCCACCCCTCTTTGCTCTTCAGGTGCGAATGGCTTCTGTCTTCAAACTCACTGCGTTTTAAAATCGATTCAGATATTTCAACAGACTCCAGACGTGCCCGTCCCATCTCCATTTCCGCATCTGCGTGATGCATTTAGTCTGAGAGCACGCAAATCATTTTCATTCCCCACAAAAAGCAGCGGGTGTCTTGCAGTTATTTAGCGAGATTACATGGTGTATGGATCTCGTTCAAAAACGCTTTATTTACTCGTTCACCGTGGATGGATGAGCTTGACTGAAGGGAGATGAGCAAGAAAAGTGAGGAGAATGTTACAACAGAACAAGCAAAGATTTTTTTGCATATTTTTGGGTGTTGCAATCAAAAGTGTGAAGGCTTTTCAGTGCTTCCATGGCTTGCTTTTTCATGTTATGATATGTGGCATGAACTTATTTCAGGAATATTTATGTAATATTGCTTATATATACTGCATATATATATATATACATGCATACATACATACATAGAATATATATATAAGAAATGTGCATTGTGCACAAGTAGTACTCGAATTGCTACTTACTAAGCCTAAAATTTTTATTCATTGTAGATTTAATGTAACTATTAATGAAACCTGTATAATTTTTGAGTAATATCTTCCTAAATGCAAGACATTTAACGTGTAGCCGAAGTATACTCATAATAGTTAGTACCACTCTAGCACAATACAAATGTACTTCAGTATATCTTTAGTTGGACCTTGACACCACAAAAATGCAAAATGACAGTGCATTAAGCAAGAAATTAGCAGAATTCAGAAGCAATTTAGGAGAATTTAAAGGTGCTGTATCCTATGTAGTATTAAACCAGGTATTGCATTCCAAATTTCTAATATTACAGAGGGTTTTTTTCACACACACACACACACGCGCGCAGGTTGCCAGATTGACGACACCAACAGGAACAAGTGCAAGATGAATGAAATGCAATGTATTTTCCTCCAACTGGCAACCCAGACTTCCAAAATACAGTTGAGGCAGTAGGTGGGAGACACAGGCCAAAACAAACACAGACATTCCTCCCAGAACGCACATTTTCAAAGGAGATTAGTTGACTGTAGTATTGTTTTTTTTTTAGATAAACAAGTATCTTAACTTAGCATTAAATATCTGTAAACATATAATAGTATTTTTATGCTTAGGACAGTCAAAAACTTAGATACAGCACCTTTAAGTATAACAGTTTAGTATACTAAAGATTCAGTTGCTTTGGAATTCTTATTAAGTATGTACATATGCAAATATATTGGAAACTCTTCAGAATCAGGTGTCATTTGTTAACATCAGTTCATGTATTAACTAACATGAACAAACAATGAACACTACATTTATTACAGTATTTATTCATCTATGTTAGTTAATAAAAATACAACCATTCATTGTTAGGTCATGATAGCTAACTAAAGTTGTGATTTTAATGTATTAGAAAAGGCTATAATTACCAAAATTAATAATGCTGTAGAAGCATTGTTCATTCTTAGTTTGTGTTGACTAATGTTGATAATTAATGTTAACTAATGAACCTTATTGTAAAGTGTGAACAATATATGTGTAGTGTACTTGAAATAAATTAATTTAAAATTTTAAAATACCCATTTTAGTAGAATTCTTTTTACTAGCAATATTATCCTAGTCTAAGATGGCCTCTTATATTTAGTGACACATGGTCACACAGATATCAATTATATTTATATGCTGAGCGTTTGGACATTATCAGGCCAGTATCGTGCCAGTCCATAGACTTAAATCAGCATCACATGCTAAAGCATTCGCTCCCTATATGTGCATGGTAATCTGTAATGTTTAAAAGTGTGTTCAAGAGGCGAGGGAGGAACAGGGCTGGGATCATAATTGGTGAGAAACTGAAAATGTCAGTTCCGCTAGCTTAGAAATCTCAGTCTACCGTTTACAAGCTGAGCTTTTTAATTCCCTCTGGCCAGAATGCCAATTTTCTGCTATAGTAGTGCTATGTCCCAGGAATTGCTTATGTTAATAAAGCCGGTGAAATAACCGCACAATTAAGCAATTTTAGTGCTTAAATTTTAATTTGGAAATGCTGCCATTTCTCTGCTTAGTCATCCGTGGCATGAAAAAAAAAAAATACAGCCATGCACATTTTTCGTGTCTCATCGTTTTTCTTCATACATACAAGTGAAGGGTAGGTTTGAGTTCACAGATGACTAAAATCAGGTTGTTCTTGCTTGATTTTAGTGTGACCAGTGGCCTCCAGTGCTGGAGAATTATTTGAACGAAACAAATACTTTCCATTTTATTAGGAAACGTTACAAAATCATTTCTTTCTATACCTTAAAAGAACAGTTCACACTAAAAATTACAGTTATGTCAATATTTATGTTGTTTTTAAACATTGCTTTTCATAAAAGGGGAATTCTGGCATGAACCAGCAATGTGCCAATGGTAGCTTATGGATCATTTATATGGTGCTTTTTGGAGCTTCACAAATGTGCTCACATCCAAGTGAATCTGTTGATTCTTTTACTTGTATTCATTCATTGGTTTGTCCAGTGACCTTTTCTGCAGGCCCAGATAGCACACATATGTTTGCAAAGATCTCTTGATCTGGAAAGCATCTGCTGTCTACAAACGTCTGGCAGACGTCTTTAAGATGTCAGTTTTACATTTTTTTGAGTCATTTGAATCATTCCCACAACCGTTTTGTTCAAAACTGAGTCATACTTAATAACTTAATTCATTCTTTCTTTGCTGTGAATGAAATGTAGCAACATTACACCATTCGTAGCATAGTTTACAAACAAGATCTGTTCATTCATGAATGACATGCTGCTTTCAGGACTTAAGTGAGCTCAAAAGTGAGCAAGAATGAGTCGTTCGCTTAAATAAGTCCTCCAAAGACAGAGATTCATTAACAAAACACCACTATGAAATGGAAAAGAGTTTTCAGTTTCTTCAAAATGTCTATGTTTGTGATTCGAGAGGGCTACAGGTTTGAATGAGAGTAAATAATGACAGATTGATTCATATTCTTGGTTTTGGACACAATGAAATAAAGATACAAATAACAGATCAAACAGAAAATAAGTCTGTTTATGCTATCTAAGTGTCCTCTCCAATGAAAGGACCAATCACAGGTCTGAATGAAGGACACAAATAATCAGGGCCATAGATGCACTTTGGTTATTTGGATGGATTTTCAAGCTTCTTTAGCTTGTTAAAGTCGGTGCGTGCTCAGTGCGAGCACAGCAACAAAACCGTAATTATCATTTGAAAAAGAGTCAGCCCAGAGCAAATCCCTGTCAAAAGCTTTGTGCAGTACCTGGGATTGGAGCCGCAGATCAAAGGCGTTTGATAGACTTCTGCTCTGTCATCATGGAACTTTCGTAATCTTCTTATGATAATTCACAGAAGGGGAAAAAGGAGGAATTTCAAATGGCCTTAGCACATTCAGTCAGGGTTTGTTTTATTATAGAATGAGGATGTAAATAAATAATGTAATGCGACGTCGCTCAAACCGCAAAGCTCTCGAGTACTACACAAGGTCCCTTCACTTTCTGTATCAGCCGCTGACTGTAATCCTCCGTAACCACCTTGGCGTAGAGCGATTTCGAAAATCTTTGACCTGCTCTGATGTGCCATGCATGTGTTCAATTATGCACCGCCCTACAATTTTTCATGTTGAAGTCCTCTTTTGCTTTTGACATCCACCATTTTGCAGTTCTCAGTATACGTCTGACCAATTCAGATACAGCTGCTAAAGAACCGTGTTTGACTAAAAGTGTGGTAATTTGCCAATGAAAAGCCGGTAAGTAAGGGCACTCTGGGCATCTCTCCATATAAGATGAGAGGTGATTTGAAAATTAAAAACCTCAGTGATTTCCAGAGTCTACGAGTGTGTGTTTATCCTTCATCAAATGATGATCTGACAAACCAATCACGATAAGAGGAGCGACGCTCAAGTTTGAATGACACGAAACACTCAACATTTACGCTCAGCGTGGGGCAATTTGGTCCTTTCTGCGCTTCTCAGACTTGCTTACAACATCAGAATATTGATCAGCTCCTCTTATGCTGAAGGCACATTTATTAGAATCTGGTATTTCTAAACTAACGTTTGAAGTACTTTTAGTCTGCCTACATTTTAGGCCACTGCTGCAATGTCAAAAATCAAGTGCTGGGTGTCAACATTAAATGTCATCTTTGCATCCATATGGTTATAATACAGTATGTCAGAACATTTAACCTCTCTGTGAAGGAAATATTCAAGGATAAAAATGATTAAGGTGCTTCAGTTTTAACGCATGAAGCACTACTGCCCTCTAATGGACCAAGTATGTACAGTGTATATGTAATTTGCACGTATTAGCTGAACGTCTTCAGAAATATGCGGTTGTTCACAATACTAAATGCAATGTTTGTAACTAAAATTACAGCCGGACAGGTAAATGTGCTAGTGAACCTTCCTTTATTAACCACAGAATATCTATATAATTGTAAAACGTTTTGTGGATGCAATCTCAGGCCCGGCTCCAGATGCAAGATGGGTCAAGTGATATTCCAGGTGGGGCAGTTGTATTATTATTATTTTCACCTGATTAACTTATTAGACTCCATTGGAAATAGGAACGTTAATTTCGATTATTTTATTTTTCTTAACCATCCACCGTTAAGCCCTTATTAACTGACAATATTATGTTAAATTACAATTACAATTGAAATGATACGTGGCTGTGACCCCAAAAAATAAATAAATAATTTTATACCATTTTATACAAGCAAAAAGCATTAAACAGAAGTGATTAGCATGGACAGAGAACTGAGAAAAACTTAATAAAGCTATTAAAGAAATAAATAGGCCCACATGTGAATTTTGTATTTTTTTTTTCTAAATAAATGATGAATTAACTCAACGAAAGAAAAAAAACTGCGACAATTAGCAGAATTTTTGTTAAGTGAAGAGCTCTTTGGAAAATCGCATCCAATTTGTTTCCTTTATTTACAAAAGCACAACTGTTTTTATTGTGACTGTACACAAATAAAATATTTAGAGTTTCAAACAATGCCTTATCATTGAGCGACTATTGTAAGCTGTTTCCACTTTTATAAGATGAAAAAATCCAGTGATCCTGCTAGCAGTGGAGGTTCTACATTACATTACTTTCTGGGTGAGACCCCCTCTCACACTGTTCCTAAAGTCATGACAAGAGGTATGTTTTGAAAATGACCAATCAGAAGAGCGGAGAGATGTGACATTTGATCCCCGCCAAAGTTAAATATCTATTTGAGGAGAGCACACACAGGGGTTGAGCAGTTGAGAGAGCGTAGAGCAGGGGTGGGGAACCCTGGTCCTCGAGGGCTGCAGTCCTCTAAGTTTTTCATACCACTGTGCTTCACAACACCTGACTCAAATCAAATGGACCCACCAGTCAATGAAGTTCTGCACAACCATTTCAGGAGAGACTGCACCAGGCTGTGATGATGTCACAGCTTCTCATGATTGGCCACATTCATCACATGACGATTATCAGTGTTTCGTGCTTCAATCCATATAATTGCATAACAAATCAATTTGCATGCCATTTCGTAAATAGTTTAAGATCTTTTGACTGCAGTACATTTTTTCCCCTTAAATTCTTTATATTGGATTTGTTCATAAGTGTATTACTGTACTTTTTTCATACAGACCACTTATACTATTCAGCTGCATATTTAAGTAATATTTTTGATGGAATAACTAAAATTTTACAGACATTTAATGTAATGTGCTCAACATTGATTGATGCTGAAATCTGTAGTTGCTGCTTCACTTGCATGTGCTGCATTGTGCTAGTGTGCATTGTCAGTTGAAAAATACAACATTCAGGTCACTTTAATACACTGGTATAAATTATAATAAAGACAAATACTTTGTGCTTGTGCATCTATGATTTTTCTTCCAACAAAAAAAGGTATTTCTATAGCTTCCAGTTCATCTGCAATAAAGTAGGCAAACGCCACATGGACGCCATGTTTGAGGAAGCAACGAAATCCCCAACGTGTCCGACTTGACGGCTTCGTTTTCAGCTCCTCCCCGACTGAACAAAATAAATACATAATACATTTCAACGTACTAATGCAACAACAAATTAAGAAATGCATGTTTAAGAGGTAACTCTGCGTGATCGGATCACAAACAAGACTCCGGGTGCTAATTTAATGTTAGACTCGATATGAACTCAGTTGTTTTTATATTAGAGTAAAGATGAGGTGGAGCTGCTTCCGAACAGAGTAACGAAGTGTAACAAAGGGTGTAACGAGTGTGGCCATATTGGATTGATGATTTACAGCCCAAAAGCTCACAAATACGTGCCCAAAAAACACTGGGTGTGACAAGGGTGGATCCAAATGCAGGGTTTTATTCAAAGACATGGTCATACAGGCAGGGTTGGACACAACAGCAAACAGGAATGGTGGAGGCAAAGCACAAGAAGAGTCAAAAGGGGGAACTGGGTTCAGTCGATGGGCATACAATATCCAACTGGGGCAAGAGCGAGAATCCAAAATACAAGGCAGAGGTTGGTACACGAGCAAACAAAAAACACAAGGTAAGAAAGGGCCAAGCCAACACAATTTGTTCATTAAGTTATGGTAGTTGTTTATGTATTTTTAGGTAGCTACTGTAGTTTACAGTAAATGTATTTAATGGTGGAAATTAAATCTCACATTACTTAAATTTTATTCACACACACATTTTTGACTTTCTAAAACTTTGTGATCATAGTAGTAGCTACTATTCTTATTGGCAGGATTTATTCTTATAATTAACTTAATTATTTCCTGGATTTTCTATCACCATGGTCCCTAAAACATTAAAAAATGAATCCCATGTAAATGATATGTAATATATGTTAATATCATCCCATGTAATATTTTTTTATTAAAATCGAAAACATTTTCCCCAATTTACTGCCCCCAATGCAGTATACTACTGAATGGGCATCAGAGGGGATTTAGAAGTGGGTACGCAACCTTGTCGTATACAAATACATACCCTGCACTACACCACTGAGACTAACAAGACCATGCATCAACACATGCTGAGCTCATTGACAAATATTTTGTAAGATCTTGTAAGATGACCACGTGGATAGACAATGCAATCAAAGGGAAGTAATACAGTCTAAAAAGTAAGTGCATATGTCACTCTCTAAATGCAATATTGTGATTCAGCTTTAAACTTGGACTAGACTGGACTTTAGTTTGGCTGAAGTGTGTTGGTACATTAGTTGGGAGCAAGATGTGATTCATAAAGTGACCCCACATTCAATTTCGCGAGCAAAGTCGGTCTGCCAAAGCTGCCGTTTTAGAGCATTTCTGTTCCCAAAAAAGTGGGCTCGACTCGAGAAATTTTCATGACAGCTTTTCTTTGAAGACGGAGCAGAAGTAATTAAAGTAAGTAAAGACATTTTCCTACTGCTTTAATGAAGATACAGGGGCTTCAGGTTCCACCGCTACGCATACGTCATCGGAATGAGTGGTCTAAATTGGTTGTAGATTCGTCCAGTAGTATACAGAGGCATCTGATGGACCACGGTTAAGCCCGCTTCCCAGAAGGCGGGTAGTAAGGTAGCTTGGCCAGACTAAGCTCGTAGGAGCTTTATAGTCGCAGAAGCCAGGCTAGAGACTAGCAAGACTCCTAAGAGATTGAGGTGTTTTGTGGTTGAATGTATTAATGAACAATGTATCAATAGTCATTTACCCCCGACATCTGAGAGACTTAAGACGCAGAGGAGTAACATTACGTTTGGTTCTGAACGGAAACGCTCCCTTGATCAACCAAAATGCACTTATGTTCGCGCAAATCAATGATCCAGCCTCACCTACAGAAGCAGTGAGTATGTCTTTTAATGAATCTTTGCAAATCGCCTTTCCTAATAAAGTGCTAATTAGCAAGTTTCACTATGAATACGGCTAAAGATAAGATCTTCTGAGAGCGCCTCGGAAAACAGGGGCGGAGTCAGCGAAGCTCGTGAAGATTTAAGGGGGAAGTACACAGAACAGAGTGACTCTGCGATTTTAAACTATCTTTGAGAAATTTTAAAACAAACTATATTGCAAACTTTCCATTAGGACCCTAAAGAATCATATTAGCTTGTGGAAATTGGCTTTGTATGACTTCTTTAAGAGTTCAAGCTCAAGAAATACATGGTCTTTTTGATGGACAGTTAAAAATTTTCAGTTTTACGTCACAAACAGCCTGTCAGCAATCTTTCACCTCTCTCAGTCTTTATCTCTGGCTCTCTTGGTGAAACTATCAGTGTCTGATACCTGAATTTCCTCACAAGGCTCTTCATGTACAACTACAGCGGTCACCAGTGTGTGACCATCAAAAGAGCTGTGCTCTGCCATGCTGATTAGTGTGACTACAGTGAAAACTCCTTTAGACTTAAATTGAAGAAGTAACAACAACTGCATCTAGACACTAGAATATCATAGAGACTTGGGGTTGGGCTCTTTTGACTTTTTTGAATCAGTAAGCAACCACATTGCAACATGTTAAAAGACCTCACCCTCAGCATTGTAGTGATGGGGAGTTTTGTATGGGCATATATATAGTATATATATATATATATATATATATATATAGTCCCACTCCCTTATATATAGTTAAAAATATCTTTAAACCAAACTTTAAACGGCATAAAATAGAATAATAAATATGTTTCCACATTGGCATGTGAGAATGAAACATTTCTTTGTAATATTCTTTTTTTTCAGGATGTTTATGATATAACTGCAAAAAAGAAAAAAAAATCATATGCATTTTGGATAAAAATGTGTAAATGATGACAGGATTTATTTACTAAAACAATTGTGTATAACTAAAGTTGCCTTTGAGCATGTGCTGTTTTTTTTCTCATGGTCCAAATTCTTCCACTTCCACTGAATTGCAGAATTGATACAAAAATCCATGCAGGTTTTATTCCGCTGTGCTCAAAAAAAAAAAGCTGTGCCATATATGAGAGACACCCAGCAGAGAACAGAAGAACAGCCGGACCACCTCTTAAAAAGTCACACCTTCATGTTCTATTTGAAAGACTTTAAAAAGACATTCCTGACAAACGTTTGCTATTTTAATGTTGCTGTAGGTTAGATAAGTTGTGGGCACGTTTTCAGATAAGGGAAGAAAATGTATTACATTAACACTAAGTCCCAATACGCCTACAGTTTACACTACCGCCTTTTGCAGACTAGACTGAAGTACAGTTTAGAATGTGAACTTATTTGTACTGACTATAAGATGTTTTAGCTTCCACTGAAGCAAGTAAATTATAAGCATAAATACGAGTTGTTATGATCATTTGTATCATAAACCAATGTTTTTAGTTAGAAAAATGCAAGTTTGAAGCATTCTCACTAGTAATCTCAAATTTGACCCCAGCTTATGTTATGGTTTTGACCTGGATGTGTTAAAAAAAAGCTCTCAGTGCACAACCTGGTATGAGGATCTTTCTTGCCTTGTGTCTTTGGGATGACCTTCTGTTTTTGGTCCTATCAGAGTTCTTACATCTCTTCAGTTTCTCTCTGGCAGCAGAGGATATAGGAGAAGATCAAGACGCCTTTGATGTGTTGCCCACTGCAGTCGTTACATGGACATGAAATATGATTTCTGAAAAATCATAGATTAAAAAATAACATCTGGTTGAAATCCACAGCAGGGAGTGATATGTTTTATGAGCTGAATTGTTTTGAAGTGAAGTAAATAAATTGTTCGTGAAATTATTATTTTCTTAAAACTAAGCTTTCTTTTAGACTTACGTTGCATGGTTGTGTGTTTAGTTTCCATTCCTCTCTCTCTCTCTCTCTCTCTCTCTCTCTCTTCGAACTACTGAGTGTTGTTTGATTCACTACAAAAAAACGTCTCGATTCGGAGTCAGGCTTCCTGTGTTTTTGGTTCACTAAAAAGAATCGTTTCAAGAGAGATGTAACATCTCCATGTTTGTTTTTGTTCCTTGTTGCCTGTTTTCCCCATGTGCTTTCCCATTTGACCTAGTTTTGTT
>JAUMHI010000069.1:14297492-14340532 GCA_032359435.1 Enteromius unitaeniatus
CACGCCGGCCTCAGCCGGCTCCTGATCCGTCCTGGAGGCAACCTATGACTGTGTTTCCCCCATGCTGCCTCCAGGACAGAGTCAAACTACTGGTCTCACTGTGTGTTCTGATCAACTAAAAAAGAGAGGATCTGATTGTGCTGTGTGTTTTTTATTCACTACAAAGAAAGCTCACACGACTGAATTTGTTCAAGAGTCAACCTACACTATTCGCACTGTGAGGTTTTCTTTTATTCATGAAAAGAAGATTCCAAAGAGTACACTAGTTTGTTCAGGAGTCAGCCTACACTGTTTGCGCTATGTGTTTATCATTTGCTGGAAGTAATGTCATAAAAAAAGATGTGCTGCGTGTTACAGATACACCTGAGCCCATGCCAGGCTCCACCCTCACTCCCTCCCTCAGATCACAGTCACCAGAATTCTAATCACCGGCATCTGCCACAGCACCAATCTACAATCAACCACACCACTAAAAAGCACAGTCACTTTTTGTCCAAGCTCGTACCTACCAGAAGTGGACTATCATTGCAAAGTATACTTACCTGCTCTCTCCTTAGAGTGCTCCTTGACTTCCAGTGCTCCTTCGATTCTCCAGTGCTTCCTCGAGCTACCTGTTTGATGTGGTGTGGTTGCGATCATCTCGTCTCATTCCCTCTGTTCACTCCGATGACTATCTGCAAAGAAAGAGACTGAGTTACTTTATGTTCAAGTTTATCAGCTATTGTCTGCCTTTGAGTTACTCGCCTGATTTCCTGGATTCATCTCAGCATTTCTGTTTAAATAAACTTGTAAATACTCACATCTATTCCAGCTGTCCGCTTCATTACACTGTGTCTATTTGAATCAATAAAATGGATGAAATAAGATAAATGAATTTTGTTTTCGGACTGTTCAGGCCATAGTCTACATTCTGTAGGCCGAGATGTTGCAACACACACATGCAATGAACCATTAAAGTGCCCCTATTATACATTTTTGGAAACTATTATGTTTCATGCAGTGTGTAACACAGCTCTAAGTGAATGAAAACATTAAACAAATGCAAAGTTATACATATAAGAGTGCACTGTGTATAAAGTTGTTGTCTCTTAAAAGAAAGAGTCACTCTGAATCATAAAACTAGTCATTTTTAAAACAAATCCCAAGCCTTTTAATGTTGATATCAATATGAAACTGCCACTAGGCGCTGATATTAGAGCGGTAAAAATAGCAGATTTTATGGTGGCCGAGAGAGCTCAAACTTCAAACACATGCAAAAAAAAGAAAACACATGCAAACTGCAAATTCTCACAACGCAACCAAACACAGAGAGGCACTGCAAATACAGAAACGTGTTCCCCTGTGTTCTAACGATTCATCCTACCTTGTCAGATTTTGCTACCTCCTATGAAAAAATACATAGTACAATTTGATATCAGAAAACGCTACCTGTTAAATTATCTTTTATTAATGTCTACACCTCAAACAACCCTAAATCTATCCTTACTGTTAATGGAAATATAGTCATTATGAATGCAATATTGAGGTGCCCGTGCGCAGTTAGCCCAGGTAGGAAAATGTGACGGGTAGGATAAAATGTCAGAACACCCTGAAACATTTCCGTTGGGGTCAGTGCTATTTGCAGCACGTTTCTGTGTTTACAGCGCATTCGTGTGATTGCAGCGCCTGTGTTGTCAAAATGCTGAAAATGTTTTCTTAATGCATTTTTTTCTGTTTGCATGTGTTTTCTGAAGTTTGCACCGCGTTGAGCTCTCTTGGCCACCGTATGTTTTCCTGACAATGCTGTACACAAAGAAGCACTGTGCTCTTCCTTTTTTTAATGCATATTGAATCACCGTTGAATAGAGTCAATAAAAAGGAGGGGTTTGAAATAATTCATGATTGAGTGAATTGTTTGGAAGTCATTGAATCAAGTAAAAAAAAAATAATAATAAATGCATTTTATAAGATAGTGAAAGTGTAATGAAAGTGCAAACACTAAATGTAAATATATGGCATTTGTTAAAGTTGGTGTTTTACAGTTTGTTTACATTAATCTAAAACTAAATGTCTCCGGGCTGTGTGTAAAATCACACAACTGAGGAATACTGTAATATAATTCTGAAGAACGTAATGAAGTGTGCTTAATTTGCACACTTCAGTTTTCCAATCTAAATATAACAATGATCTCAGTGAGAAAAAGTGTTAACATTTGATCCATGTCCTCGGAATCATTTCCTCCTCTCATACATCTTGTTACACAGTAGCTCGTGTCTGCAGTGCCACCTGCTGGCTGAGCCTCTTTACCTCACAAATTTGGCCTGAATTTGGCCTCCTTCTTCTCATCTCCTGTTCCAGCCGTCATAATCCCAGCTCACTGCCACAGGTAAGGCATTATGAACTCATAATGTATATCTGTCCTGAAGAACATATATACTGCCATCATGAATTCAGAAATATCACATAAATTACAGATCCTATAGTGTGACATTTATTCTAGATGTGCAAGATTATAGATAAAGTCGTACATTAGTTTAGCATATGACTTATAAAAGTCTGACTGTTTTGTACATTTCAGCCTGTATGTACAAATCAAACGGGATGCAATGCCTTTTGAAATCCTTGTGTCATTATTGATTGCTTTTAGGAAATGCAGTTCAGTTCTGATGATCCAAAAATCTCTCATATACCATCTCTCACCTATCAATCTCTGCTCATCCCGCTGTCTTCTCTTCCTCTGAACCATCTGGCACCTCTCATTTCTTCACGCTTGACCAGTCTGTCACCTTCTCATAGGAAACGGACGTTATATAATGCATCTGAATAATGGGATGCATATATGAGTAATGTTAACTTGTGGATGAAATGTTTAAGCTTCAAACACTAAAGCTGACATACCTTGAGTTTGTTTTCACAGTCCAGTGCCACTGTGATGAACAGAACTTAATTAAAGTTCACATCAGCTTTGAATAGTGTCAGAGCTCTTGGGATCCTCTCATCTACTTTTTTCTTTTCTGAAGTGGACAATTAAAAAATTGTCCAAAAAAATTACAAAATATGCATGTAAAATAATATATTTATTATTTATTGAAATGTATTCCGTTTTTATTTTTGTGACTTATTTAATTATTAAAGTATCTAATTATTGTTTTATTATTAATTGCTCATTCATTTAGTTATAATTATTATTGTAATTGTTTTAATTAATACATGCATTATACTGACTTATAATTAATTAATTATAATTAATTAATTAATACATTAAATTAGTCAAAAGTGACAAAAAACAAGCGTTACAAATTTCATAAACTCATGTTTGACATTTTCTTGTGCACTTGAATCAGGTATTAATAGGTAGTAATATTAATATTCTCTATAAGAAAAGCTCAGGAATAATTGAATGTATCATTTTTAAATAAATCAAGTAATATTAACTTTGTTACGTAGAGATTTCACTGTGACTGATTAAGTGATGAATTATGGATCAATGGTGTCTGTCCCTCACAAAGCAAATGTGATTAAAATTTCAGATGGAAAATCACTAATGGAAAAAAACTCGTAATATTTTGACTTTGTAGTTCACATTTTTTATGTTCACTTCATATGAACCTTTTAATTGTGTGTTGTTCCTTTTTTCCTTTACAAGAGAGAAACCTCAGAAAGTGCATTTCCATTTTAATTGAATTTGCTGAATATATATAGTATAGAAATGTGTGACTTATGTGTCATAATTCCCCATACAGAGGTCAGCCGAGGTCAGGTGGTCAAGAAAGTGTCTTGTTCCAGCAGCCTTTTGCAATGCACGTCCTGAGTAAAAAGGGTTCAGATAAAGGTCTTTTTGAAAGCAGCTCTGGCTGATCTCAGTGGAAGCATGTTCATGCTGACTCACAGAGACACTGAACCTTCTGCCAAAACAAGTACAACAAAGGCCAGAGAAAACATAACATTAAAGAGCTATAGTTCTAATGCAGAGGGAGGCTGGACTGATCATTTGCTTAGTTATCTTCAAATATATGACTTCAACTTTTTAAACAAAGTTTATTCTAAAAAATGTAAACATATAAATTATTATTTGGTTTATTGATGTTTTGAGCTTTAAAACTGCATGAATTATTTTTGTGTATGTTACTGTATGACTAGTTTTTGATGAATTTAGTAAAATTCAATCAATAATTAAAGCAAAAGTGTCTTATAATTGAGGGTTGAAGAGATGTATGCAATGTGCACTTGTAGTGTACATCAAAAATTACATTTATTGTCAGAAAATATATCAATGATTAAAAATGCACTTTCTGATCATGTCAAATAAAATGTTTTACATTACATTGTAAATCCCTGCTTGAATATTTGGTTGTAAATTAAAAATACACATTTTAAAGTGTTGACTTACATAAACACATATACTACTTGTTATCTGATATTACATTTAAAGTAAATACATTTTTAAAATATTATTGCAACTTTCAATGTCAAGTGAAAGTTTTACATTTCAGTAGAAATTACATTAAAACGTATTTTAGTTGCAATAAATGCTTGTCGGTATTGGCAGTACTCTTTACTCATATTTCAAAGACAGCATAGACAACTATGAAATAAGTATATATACAAATAAAGAATAATTTTATAACTCACACAAGTAACATGCAATTAGGTAATATACTATAGCAATGCCAAGATCATTGGTTATGAATAGTGATAGTGTATACCTGGAATCCAACTCTGCCTAAAAAAAATCTGCCAAATGCATATATGCATTTAATTAAAATGTCTAAATGTGTATATATCTATAGGCCTATCTACAAAGTATCATGATAAACTCAGAGCAACAGATGCTGCTTCACTCAATCCCACAGGAAAGATACGGCCAGGCTACATATCAAATATCAAACGTTTCACTTCAAACACTCCTATGAAGTGACTTAATGTCACTCAATAAAAGCAGTAACTGCATCCTATGAACTTAAACGCATGTATACACTTGGTTCTTCCTCTCTTTTAGACACTGATTGATCTCCAAAGGTCTGCTCAGGGAGATAAAATGAGAGAAAAAAAAAAAGATTTACTCTGTATCATCTACCATTAAACCCATAAGAAGGAAGCACAACCTCTCTGTGAGTTCTGGTTCTTCCTTCAGTACTAATGTAAATCAGCTTGACCTTCTGGATTGCACCAACCAAGGGTCTGAATCTGAATATCTATAATGTGTTGATGTGCATTCGATGCACCTCTATGGCCAAGCCTAAAACATTACAGTTGATGCTTATGGTCCATGTAGCACACTTATAGATGCATTAGTCAATGGCCATCTGTTCAAATAGGAGCTGACCTGTTTAATTCCTATCCATGTGGCCTTTCAATACATACAGTATGTATGTCTGTAGCTATCTTAGATACTATATGATATGGCATCTCTATGTATTTCCATATCATGCACTCCAGAATAGGTGTATATCTGTTTTCACAAGTAATTATTATACATTGGCAATTATGTATTATTGTCCTCAAATCTGTTTTAGTGTCAACGTGAAACCACATTTTCTCTGGGTCATTTTGACTCTGAGTCAACATGAACCAGGTCAGTTGTTATTGGACTTTGCAACTCAATGACCCTGTTCCTATGGGCTTATCACTATAATTTATATTGTTTAAAACCTGCCTCCTATTGAAACTGGAGTCTTGATTTAATACAGGAAAACTTGCCGCAACCATTGTTTATTTACTTAACAGTAAATTATATTAAATGCATGCATGCTTTTCTTTGTGAGCTGAACAGAAGGTGTGGCTGGATGACAGTGATAACTTATCATAGAAACAATTCTCTGCTGACTGAACAGTTTTAAGTATTGGAGCAGTGCTTAGGCTGTGAGAGGCCTATTCACCACAACCTCAAGAGAATTCACTCACCACATTGCTGTAGACCTCAAATTAACCTAAATACATTATATCTTTTGGTTTAGAGCAAGCATGCACAAGTGTTAAAATGCAATAATACACTGATTTAAGAAGTTTAAGCTGTTATTTATTGTCCCTCCTAAAGTTATTAGTTAAAAATTAATCCACAAGTTTGACATAATAATGTAAAGATAAAGTTTATTACTGCATTAATAGGTTTAAAGTGCAACACTTAAGCTTGTGCAGTATACAGCATCCATCTCTTTATTTGTAAAATATGTCTTGAAGTTTGAAGATTCCTGGTAGAGACGAGTGAAACAGTGTGAAAATTCCTGTATTGTCCACCAGATGTCACTAAACATACAAAATTTGTAAAATAAATAAATAATAATAATAAAATAAATCAAATAAACACAATTTTGACACATATAGTATTGTATAGAATTCTAGTATAGTATTACACGTTTATAAAAGTGTGTAAAAGAGATTTTTAAACAGAATTAAAAAGAAAAAATAGCCTAGTTGAGATATTTCTTATTTAAAGACGTGAAAGCAAATAATGAATGTACTTTAAGTCTGCTTAAGTTTCTTTCACATGGTCCAATAACGTTAGAAAACGTTTTACGCTCGCACTCTAGAGGGGCTCCAGTTGTTGCGTCACATCCAGGGGCCCCTGACACTCAGCTAGATGCTGGTGGGTGTGACGTCATGAAAAGTTTGATACAATGCCCTCCATGTTTAGGGGAAGTTGAGTGTTCAACTGACAACAGAAACATGTGACGTACCGAAGACATGTAGGAGATCAATGGATTTTTTGGCGTAATTGACGCCACCGCTTGGAAAGCGAAGACTCGCAGAAACAGAGCTGGACCCGTGAAGCTCTCTGGGTGAATGGTTCGTTTAACACCCAGCTATAAATCGGTCTGATCCAGGGTAACGTTAGACAAACGGGCTGCTTTGGCTAACGTGTGTATCGGAATTCGTTTACACCGAGTTGTTTTTGGACTTTTTGTGTTTCTTTTTAATATGAGGAACCCGGTGGACAGACGCGTTTAGGATTGTTCTTCGGCGACAACAGCGCTTCTCGGACCTTGGTCGCCGGGCGAGAGCCAGGCATCGTCCGTTAGAGGAGTATCAGAATGATAAAGCCCAAAGTGGGTCGGATGTTTCTGGCGACATGCGTCGGGTCGTTTTTCATTCTTATATTATACTTCCAGAACATCTCAAAATCAGGTGAGTCTTACTAATAAAGCAGCGATGTCCGATTCGTTCTTTTGAGTCGGATCTTTGAAATGAACAGGATCGTTTTCGTAAATTGGGTTCCCGGGTAACCAAGAACTCGCTCCATTTGAACATGTTCTTTTCGATCAGGTGTTAGTTGTTTCACTCATAACAACTTATATGAGAGTTTTGTCAACACACACACACAAATTAGTTTCAGTTTTAATATGTAGAAATGTTTTTACTGTAGACATTGTTTAATGTAACTGCTAAATGTATTTGAGCAGTTCAGCATTAAACGGATCAACATTTTAAAAAGAACTGATCTTAGTTTAACCATATTTCACTTTAAAGGTCGGTCATATGTCGGCTGGGTTTTTATTTTTGGGTCCAGTCATTGAATTATTAATTAAAATCAAAGTTTATAGAAAAGCTTAGGTTTAAAAAAAAAAAAGTCATATGTAGCCCACATGTGTTTTGTTTTTTGGAGTAATGTAATATGCAACCTATAACCCCATTGAATTAGAAAACTTAACTATGTGAGAAGGCAGCGATTATGTATGGGATTAGTGCAAGAACATGCAAATAGATGATAGTCACTAAACTTATTGGTGTACAGCTAAGCTAATTCTTTTAATTGGTGGAAAAGGGAAGTTAGATAATCTGTTGCACCGACCAAATGTAGGATACACATCAGACATCTTGCAACAGGTCATGACCACATCATAAATTTGTTCTAAATTCGTTCTTGGATTGATATTAATGTTTTTAAACATTACCATTACCAACAAACTGTGGGCAACAATGATGCAAGTGCTCCTCCCAGGTCTGGACATACTAAATGTCTAGGGTTATGGTGTGATGGTTAAAAAAAATTGATAGCCAAAGGTTTGTTGGTTTTAATCCCAAATGGGCGAGTCCATTAACCATTCAATAACCTTTTCCCATTGTTTAAATGGTTAAAAATTACTGTTCTAATGTGTTGAAAGATTTAAAACTTTCCTGTGACCTTATTTGCACCTGGTTTTAAGATGCATTTTCAGTGGTCAGATATTATTTCAGTGGTCTCATTATTTGCTGGGATGCATTAATGATTACACCTGGTCTAAACTTGCATTTTAAATTCATTTCCTATTAACACTTATGTTCAAATTTTCAGATCTTATTTTGGCACAATTGCCATGAATGCATGAATATGATTAAATGACTGAAGCCATTATGCTGTTTATGAGCGAACAGGAAGTGAAGCAAATGGAAAGGATATTAATGTTAACAGCAATTTCAAACATAATCTGTGTGTTGCCATGACATAGCTTGGAATCGATTGTTTTGGTGTGCTTGTCCTATAATGCTCACATTTTAGGTCTACACTTCAAAAGATCGAATGCATTTTCGAATACCTCTGGAAGTGGTTGAAAGTGTACAAATTCAAAACATGTCTATGACTATATTTTTAGTTTTTTTTTTTACTTGTGGTCAGCGAAAAGTATTGTGATACTGGGTGTTCATAAGACCTTAAGCAATGACCGTCTGATTGAAATCCCCTTCGTGTCAAATATTAGTCAAGACTTCATGATCAAGATCAACATAGGACAGCAATCTCTTTCTGGGAATGATTTAGTCCATTGTCATCACTTCCAAACGACAAGCTTAGGTAGTTAAAGTTTAGATAACACAGACCTGCATGTTGCATTAAAGCAGTTCCTCTAAAAAACTAAAAAGGACATCACTGTCTTTAGTGTGCACACGTGTAGGCTTCAGCCAGTTTAGGACAGCGAACAAAAAACGGCTGTTGAAACCCACTGGAAACAAAGCAGACTGAGAGGAAAACTGCCCCAGGAATGTTTGGAAAGCCCCCACTGGGAGCCTCTGGGGCATTCCAAAACCTTTTAAACCTTGCCCCTGATGCCTCGGAGAGGAACGGATCACCTTGAAGAGGGATAGCGTGAGATTAGAGAAGAAGGGGGAACTAAAGGTCAACGGCTTTGACTTTCCCCAGAGTTTTGGGAAAGGCGTCATATGACCATGACAGATTTTTCAACCAGAGATTACTTAGATTGATGACAGTTTATGGAGTTAAACGTGCTATGACAGTAATATATGAGTATGTAAACTACTTGGACAAGAACAGAAGCAGCATGGGGTATATAACCACAAAAGTATGGTTAGTTTCCTGTGAATTATAGATAACAGACTTGGAAACAAATAGAGATAACCTGGTACTAATAGCTAATGTTTATTCTTGTTGTTGTAAACAAAACCTTAGTTCTTTCACTTCGCCCAGGAGGCCTCGACTAAAGCCAAGTAGTTTGGTTACAAATTTTATAATACAGCCAAGATTGCAAAGCTGGCATCAATGCATGAGGGATTTTTTTTCCCCAAGTTAAATGAATAATCCACTTCCCCTGACTAGATTTGGCCCCATTGAACTGTTCTTGCCTAGGCTTGTTAGTATGGAGTAGAACAGCTTTACGGTACATGCTGCTCAATAATAGTTCAGGATCTGACCCTAGAAAGTCCTCCTGCCAGAGGCAAATAACTAATCCATGGCAAAAGCACGTCATGTGATCCTTCAGTTGTCTTTCGTTAACAGGTGTTTGTAGACCACACCTACAATTCAGTGGGACTCATACACTAATAACTGGATACAAATTAGGGATCAGGAATACAAATTTCACTGGATTCATGTTTATGCACATACGTTTGTTCTTAAGGGGACTGTTCACACCAAAATTATTTGTATTTTGTCATTATTCCCAGTGTTTTGTTATTAAAAACCCAATCATTGGGATGTTTAAAAAAAAAAAAAAAAACAGTTTTAGTGTTATAAGTTTTGCCCAAACTTCTGGGCAGTAACACAACCGCTGGGTCAAAACGTCGCAATCGCTGGCTTTGTTCATATTTTACCTAGTGCTGGGTTGTATTTAACCCAGCATTTTTTACAGTGGTGTAGAACTAGAACTAGATTATGAATAAATGATGACGATTTTCATTTTCGGGTGAACTATTCCTTTCATCGCATTCTAATGAGTCATTCTAAACTGGAAATCCTTTAAATAGATGTGAACGCGATTAAACTCATTTTAGGCTCACATTTGCATACTGTGCATTATTTGCTTGCAGCTTGTCTTTTTTGGCTCATTGTTGGTTATTTGCTAAGCCACACCCATTCAATGGTCACACGGTCACACTTCACAGGAAGTTTGGCTCTGCTGTATACCACTGTGTCCTCTTTGCTTCTAAAAAGTGGTTTCAGTAAAAATAGCTGATCCAAGTGATCTTAAAACTAGTGCTCTCTAGGTGTCTTGGCCTAATACTTGCAGCAGCTATTAGTAATTACCTTAAAATGGCTTTTGTGTTTATGTATGTTTCTTCACAAAACCGCTTGATAACCATCCTCATGTGTTGGCACATTTATCCTGTGATCAAGTTCGCAATGGGAAAGTTTTTAAATGATCAAATATCGAATTTCCCCTCATTCTTCTACTGATATGCTTCTTTTTACCTGGAGCCAACATCAAGAAAAGTTTTTCATCCAAAAGGCGTGAGGTACAACTAATGAAAGTTTAGTGATTTGTCCATGAGAAACACATGGAGCTGATTCCTTTTCTGTGCACTGAGTGACACTGAGTCAGAGAACAGATCGAATACTCAGCTGGACTGTGGGTGAGCCTTTGAACATTTATAGTAAGTGAGGGTCATACCTTTGACTTTGGCCATCACACCCGCAATTTGGAAAAAAGATGGCATCTCAGTCCTTTTTAAAGTCCCAGAGTGGACTTTTTGTTCTACTTTGATAATACTAACACTGTGTCTTCTAAATGTTCTGCAGTTTCATTGCTTATCTGACCACCATCAGTTTCTGCCGTTCGTGTTTACAGAGGCAGTGGTGCTGACTTCGCCACACGTCACGTTCTTTTCGCTTGTTTAGTTTGACATAGACAGTCTGATTAATCTCAGTCGAGCATTTTATTCAGCTCCCTCACAGTTAGTTCTTGTAAAACTGCATATTTATGGGTAACTATAGAAGATTTTAAGGTATTCTTGATGTTGATTTTCACAATTGCAATGAGATGGGAAATAGTTAACTAGTTGTCCAACTAGTCAATTAATCATAGGGGGATACAGTGTTCATTTCATCACGAATAATTTTTTCCGAAGTATTTACACCGCATGGCTGTAAAATATGACCTTATTCTTTACCATCATATGCTCATATGTGAGCCTGTTGGAAATGTTTATGAAGTTCATTACTTTAGAGGCCTTGAAGCAGAACTCTTTTATCCTTGAAAACTGAGGCATGTTATAAAGTGATTGAAGGCCAAATTGGATTTTTACTTTTTCCAGTAATGCAGCCTAAATTGTTTCCTAAATTGTTTATGTGCCTTTTACACATTAAATGTTCTAGTTGTAGTAAATTAAAGTAATTATGCTCGCACATGTTGGCATCAGCTTTATCGACTTTTGGAATAAACCACTTGGGATGCTACAATCTTATGATTTGGATTTAAAGAGACACTCAACCCTAAAATTATAGTTTTTCCATTATTAACATGTCGTTCTAAACCCGTAGAAACGTTGTTCGTCCTAAATTTAAGATATATTGAATGAAAACCAGGAGGCTTGAGACTTGTCCCATTGACTGCAAAATATTGAACACTGTAAAGGTCAAGAAAATATGAAAGAAATCATCAGAATAGTCAATTTGCCATCAGTGGTCTAACCGTAACATTATGAAGCGACGCGTCTGTCATACTTTTCTGGACCTTGACAGTGTTCATTACTTGGCAGTCAAAGGGAAAGTCAAAAGGTTTTCATCCAGCATTTTTTAAATTGTATTCCGAAGATGAACAAAGAAATTTTGGATTTGGAACATCATGGAAATAAGTAATTAATTACAACATTTTCTTTTTGGGATAGAATAATCCTTTTGAAGACAAAATTGATCCAAAAAAGTCTGACATCTTTTACTCATCCTCCGTCTATTTTCTAAACCTGTACTACTGCAAGATCTGAAAGAAAAAAATTGTGATAAATTGTTTGTTTTGGACTCCAGGGCTAAGGCTAAGGATGAAAATATATTTTTAAAAACATATCTTTTGTGTTCTGCAGAAGAAATAAAGTCACACGTGTTTGGAATGACATAAGGGTGAGAGGTTTAATTGATGTGTGATTTGAAAAGCATTGTTTTGATGCTCTCTTGCACATTTAAAAACCACTTTCAGGCACATGCGTTTAGTATCACGTCATCAGTCATCGCTGGTTTGTCTAAGCATTACATTACCATTAAAATGACATAACTCCGGGAGTCATTCTGCTCCACGAGGCCAAGTTTCCCAATAGACCTGTTTTATATTTTATGAGGAACTGCGCACAAGATGCTTTTGATTTAACATGCTGCTGGGGCATTGGTCAGCTCCTGATCCTTGGCTTTTCCTTTCAGACAGCTGAGACTGAAGAAAGATTTCAAGCCGTCCGAGATTTGGATAGAATAAACAAATCACACAAAAGAACATGAAGAGATCGTTTGATGGACAAACACTGGCACTCGTTTGGAGAGAAGGTGGTTTCTTGATGTAGAACAGCTTGAGGGATGCTTTTTGTATCTTTTTTTTTTTTTTGGTTTTCTTAATTTGTTCATGCTTCAGGACTGGAAAAGGGAAAAGGGCAGTGTCTTTTTTATAAATAAGGGGAAATTTCCAGCCTAAAATGGAATTTTGCGATTTGGGATGAACAGTCATGGCTCTTTGTTAGGGATAGAGTGACACCCCCACACTGAGGCTCTGAAGAGACAAAGAGAAGCACGGTCTTTCTTCACCCTTTCATATCATATGCATCTCTTTCCCTCTTCTTCATTTTGTCTATAGTTATGAGAGAAAAGCTCATGCTATGAATGGGATACTGTACCGCAGGATGCGCTGGGCCACTTTGAGTGGACGTAACTTTACCCAAATCTCTGATTAAAGCACATTCCTCACTTGGTAATGGGTTTTGCTTGATGGCATATTAAGGCACCCATTGGAGATCTACTTCCTAGTGTGCTTGGGGCAGAAAGGAAAATTATTGCTTTTAGTTGGAAAACTATTCCCCTTTTTACAGAAACAGGTCTCAGTAGATATTCGTTAGAGGTTCAGCCTAAGCATTTTAATAATTTTGCACTGTAATTTGATCAAATCAGTAATTCTCAGTCATGTTCCTTCTTGTTTCATAGCTTAACGTTTCATTACTGCCTCAATTTTGCAGCTCCTAGAATTACGGGGTGCTTAACACCCACCATGATTTAACATTCAAGGTTTCACAGAAATAGAATGGTCTACATTATATAGAAATCTTCACAATATAAAGGTTTGGTTTCGGTATGATTTATAAAAACTTTTATTTCACAAGGATGCATTAAATTGATCTGAAATTTTCTATTGTTGCATATATTCTTTTTTTTTTTTAATTAAAAGTTTTTAATCATTTTGATAAGTAATCTTTCTTGAACAGCAAATCCGAATATTCTCAAGAATGTGACACTGCGACTAGAGTAACGGCTGCTGAAAATAATTTTTTACAGGTTCATTACATATTATTCATTACAGATTTTTTTTTAATGTATAAAAACTAATTGGTGAAAAAAAACTTTAGTCCTTGAGCCCTAGAAGGTACAAATGAGGACGCTGAAAAACTAGAAGTTACCGTAAGTCAGTTTGTACGTATCTTACATCTTATTACACAACTGAAAATTGTGTTTTTGAAGCAATTTCTGGGAAAACGTGAATGAGTCAAGGTTTGTAGCAAATGGTTTTTATGCACATTTTGCATGAACAAGAACAGCTTGTGAAACTAATTTCATCATCAGACTAGTTTCACACCTGATTCTGATGAGTTTCATGATACATATGATGCTTCCTGACGTCACAGGATCCAGGAATCACAAGTCTTTATGTTTCCACTGTTGTTTAAACCTGAGTAACGTGATCCTCAAAGTCATTTGAATGTATTTCCATGTACCGCAGGCTAATTATATTTAGGCTATAGGGGTGAGATCACCAGCTGAGAAGACAATCGAGAAGATAAGTAATTTGATTTTCAGGAGTAAAACAAAACTCAAAAGTCACAGCATAGAACAAAAAACTCTCTCCACATGCAGAATTCGATTAGTAAGGGAGCAGTTGCAGCACCGGAGGAGGGCTTCCTGCCCATTACCTTGCGAACTTTTGATAAAAGCCTGCTGATTTGTGTGTTGTCCTCTGTAAACCCTCACAGGCCAACATAAATGGCCACAAGCCTGTGTAGCATTCCAGCAAGCAACCTTTGTTGTTGCCGCCTGGCCTGAGTTGACTTGTGGAACCTTACTCATAGTGCATACTAACAAGGTTAAAAAGAGACCTCATTGTTGCCTACCTTTGGAAGTCATTTAGAGCTTTTTTTTTGGCTTAGGATTGTGTTGAGGAACTCATTTCAATTTTCTTTGTGTTATATTGTGTTGTCTGTAGTCACCATTTAACTTCAATTTTGTCATTTTGTTCTAGCAACTCTATAGGTTACTATGTTCCTGTTTAAAAAAAAAAAAGTCAGAAGAGGAAGTTAGCTTGCACGTCATTTTGTGGTTGTGAATCAGACCGCTTCTAACGGCCTCTTGCAGACTTTAAGACTTCCTTTTAAAAGAAGATTCTCATCTGTTAATTATAAATAAGAGTATATTGTGAAAAGAAATAATTTAGAGATGTCAGCTTTGATATGGTAAAGACATTAGGTTATAGTGTTTGGTAACACTAAATACTTCCTTTTTTATGACTTTGCACACTAACAACATCTGTTGTGAGGAGACCAACTTCACTGGGTCATAGGGCTTTTTGCAACAAATATGAGCATATTTTACCTCAAATATTCCACGTATGTGAGCAGCACAGCTCAAGACTATCCTAACAGTGTTTTTTTTTTTTTTTCTCACTAGAGGTCTAATGAATTGGCTGAAAGGCCTACGTTGTTGAGTGGGTGCTAATCATCTGGCGAATTAAGCAGTCATGAATATCAATTAAGTTTTATGACTAGATGCTCCCGGAAGGTTACCAAGCAACATCTTCATGGTTGAATTAATTAATATTCACATGCCTTAATTTTGAAGTCTAATTATATTACACAGTGCTTATAAGTAAACTAGCCAAATCCCTCCTTAGTTTCGAAAAAAAAACGCAAATTTCAAATCCCTCCTTAGTATAAGGTTTTAAGCATTTTCACTTGCAGATGTTGCGTTGTCATTCTTTACTATAACTGCAATACAGTATTAAGCCCAAAAACAAAAAAAATATAAGCATGTTAGACTTCATTTTCACTGTAGAAGATATCAAATGTACATGTTTTGTTGGTTTATTTATAGTTTTATATTTATTTCATGTATTTATCCAGATGAATAATGTGTGTATGTAAAGACTGGGATAGCCATCAGCGCCTGCTTTCATAGCACAAATTTTGGTCTGTATATGTACTCAACCCCCTCCCCATTTCCTCCTTTCTGCCCCTTCCATGTTGTTCCATGTTCTTTTTTCATTCTGATTTTGCATTTTGATCCTCATATAATCCATATTTTTACTAGGTCTTTTGACACTTTCCACAGATATGGTGCAAATTGTTCTACCACTAATTCTTTTTAAGCATTTTTTTTAACATTAGATTTATTTTTTTAATCATCAGATTTTAGCATCATTTTTAAATAGATTTTTTTAAAACACTTTTTAAATTGATGATATTTTAAAAAGTGTTTATTGGTATCTAAGGACAAAAAAGTTCACCCAAATCTTAAATGTTTTTAGTTTGTCCTTCTGAGATTGATGATTAGCAGTTTTGAGGGTTAAGCACCTCTCTTCACTGACCATTTACTGATTTTTGTTTGTTTTTTAGAAGCTATTAACAGAAAGTGCCTTTTTCTATTTTTGCCATGATTGCTTACTCCTCCACTCTCTCAGTGTCCAGACTTGCTCTTTCTGAGCATTTAAAGTATCCCTTTGACTTAGCTGGCACATGTGCAAAACCAATCACTTATGTTAGCAGCAAGGGCCCCAACACAGAGTGAAGGAGTGTGTGTGTGTGTGAGTGGGTGAGAAAGGGAGTAATGGGGGAAGTGGCTTGGACCGAAGAGAACAGACTGTTCCTATAGAGAATGCAAATGTGAAGGAGGAATTTTATGGCCGATCAGCTAGGTGCAGGAGTCAGAGAAGGCAGTAATTGTGGACCAGCCTGAACCCCGCTGGTACCCATATGCTGAGAATTAACAGCTCTAATCTTTTATAGCTCAATAACGTGATCATTCAGACAAAGCGCTTTGATCTCTGCACTCTTCACACAAGGTCACAAGTCTCTTAACCCCAAAGAAGCTCTTTCTGATGAAAATTTAAGTGCTGCTTGAACATCCAGAACTCACTAACACAGCGCTGGGAAGTTGTGAGGGGTTGCCAAGGCAGTGCTATGTGGTCGCTAGGTCCTTCAGAGTGGTTTTAGCATGTTGCTACCGTATGTGGTTTCTATAGGGTGTTTTGGGTGGCTTCTTTAGCCCACATCAAAAGACCCCACCTTTGATATTCTGGTTAATATAAGTTCTTTTAATATAAGCTAATGCACTCAATGCATGGCTAAAAAGATATTAAGCATAAATTACAGCTCTCAATGTGAGTTTAAGGTAAATATTTAATGGATGTCTAAATGTTTAGCTTTTAAAGCCATTATCTTTCTGTTGCAATGTCTAATCTTTTGCATTTGTTGTGTGCTTATAGCTTCTGAACAGATTTCGGGCCAGAACAGTTTTTCAGTTAAATCGGGAAGAAGTCCTTTGCAGTCACTACAAGAAAATTACCAGGTAGGTATTTCAGCAATTAAGTCACTAAAATGTTTTAGATCAACAGTAAATACGTTATGAGATTATTAAATAGACAAAGTGAACTTGGAGGATACATTTAAAAGCAGTTTGGGGGTGGGGTGGGGATAGTTCTGATTAACAAGATGTGTTTTTTTAGGCCCAAATTTAGATTTTAACAGCAGAGGAAGTTGAATTACTAAAATAACAACCACGCATTCCTTGAGTGGCCCAATGCAATCACCCCGACACCTTATTTTTACACAATCATCATCATCTCTTAGAGACACATGCAAACCATCTGACAAAACAAAATGATATGCATCCCAACCAGTGTTGTGGGTGATGCATTACAAGTAACGCGAGTTACGTAATATTACTTTTTCCAATAATTTGTAAAGTAATGCATAACTTTTTAATTCTAGAGTAATATAACTCAGTTACTTTGTTTTCTTATTTATTGACTGACAAGTCTCCTGACTCCTGACATGTTGGGAGAAATTAGAAATACAGAGGGATTGTGCGCAGTGTATGAATACAGAGTAGATCTAGACTAAATGTGAATGTGCATTAATTCATCTCACTCTCAAAAAAATAAATTAGGATTTGTCAAAATGAATTAAAATAAACCTGGAATATGATGCAAATTGCAAACCTGCAATAATTAAATTACAAAAATTGATCTAATCCCATTTTATTAACCAATGTATTTGCTGCTGACCTTTGATGATCCAGTTCAACCATACTTACTTTTACTTTTTGGTGTGCTTTTATATTTGCTATAAATAGAACTTATTTTATTAAAAACAAACACTCAAGCTCTGCCCGTATTTAAAAAGTAACATACTGTATTACTTTCCATAAAAAGTAACTAATTAGTTACCTTTTTTAGGGAGTAACACAATATTGTAATGCATCACTTTTAAAAGTAACTTTCCCCAATACTAATCACAACTGTGCCAGGGTATTACTTAACATAATTCAATATAAAAAGTTTTAGTCCACTCATATTTCTCCAAATTTGTATGACTGACTGACTTCTGGTGAAAAGTGGAAAATTCTGGCTACTTGCTTTTTATATAATAAAAGTAAAAGATTACTAGGTCTGTAGAAATTGGCAAGCATTTGAATCTGTTCATTGTTTTTAAGAGACAAAAGTAGGTTGTATGGGTATCAAAAAAGACAAAATGTGAATGATGGCAGACTTATTTTTGGGAACTATTCCTTTAAAGGTCTGAGAGGAACATCTAGATAAAATTCTTCCAGTTGAAACACTACCAGCTCATCAAATCCTATTATATTCTTGCCGTTATCAAACCCATCTGTGGCTCATCCCCCAGGCAAAACCGTTACCCTCCTATAACAGCTATGTGCTTCATGGTTTCACAAGAACTTCCCAAAACAGCAACTGTCGTATCACACAAAATCACGCAAATATGTGTCTGTATGTAGTGCAATCTGTGGTTCCCATAAGTGCACAGTTAAGAAATCCTACGTTCGGTTTCAGAAGAAAAGACTAAAGCACAAAAAAGTAATTCTGAACCCATGTGACTTTTTTTGTTTTTTTCCATTCAAATTTCCTCTTATACCCTTTCTTCCTGTCCTCCAGCTGGAGCAATCTGCAGTGCAGGCCACTCTGCAGGGTCGAAGGGAACTCCTGGAGGAAACCTGTCAGACCTACACCCGAAAAAGACGCGTACTTGGCCCGGAGGACCTCCGCCACCTCATAGTGGACGATAAACACAAGTTATTGTATTGCTATGTGCCCAAAGTGGCATGTACAAACTGGAAACGTGTGTTGATGGTACTAACAGGAGATGGGCGATATCGTGAACCGCTGGCTATTCCGGCCAACGAGGCTCACGTAGCGGGCAAACTTCGTTCGCTCTCTGAGTACTCCAAGGCTGAGATCAACAAGCGCCTGCGCACATATCTGAAGTTCGTCTTTGTGCGCGAACCCTTCGAGAGACTTGTGTCAGCATATCGCAATAAGTTTACGCGTAGCTACAACACGGCCTTTCATAAACGCTACGGGACCAAAATCATCCGGAGGCATCGCGCAGACCCCCAGCCCGAAGCACTGGAAAAAGGCAACAACGTCTCCTTCGAGGAATTTGTGTATTATTTAGTAGACCCCCAGACTCAGAGAGAGGAACCGTTCAATGAGCACTGGGAAAGGGTTCACTCGCTTTGCCACCCTTGCTTGATCCATTATGACGTGGTTGGCAAGTATGAGACTCTTGCGCAAGATTCCCGCTACATCCTGAAATTAGCAGGTGCCGAAGGGGAGGTCAAATTCCCGGCCACGTCCAAGAGCACCAGGACCACGGGTGACATGGCCGCCAAGTTCTTCGACAACATCAGTCCATTTTATCAGAAGAAACTCTTCAACCTTTACCGTATGGACTTCTTGCTTTTTAACTACTCTGTGCCGGCATACTTGAAGTTGAGATGAAGGTTTCAGCAAGTTTCAACTGATCCTTAACATGAGTCTTGCAGGCACTGATGCTTACACTTTCGCTCTTGTGTCTGGTTTTGCATGAATTACCTGAGGGAGCCTGTAGAGGATGTGCCTTGGATATGGCATTGCCCTTGCTCCCTCGAGGTGAAATTCAGCATTGTGAACAGACAAGTGCTGGCTGGGGAGTTGCATCCCATCCCAAAAGTTCACTAAATACTGTCTGTAATTCCTCTGGCTTTGGTAACTTGCGAATGAACTCCAAGTATGTGCCTTTGTCCTTCTGAATGTTGATAAGTGAAGCGGGATTCTTCATCAACAGATAAATGCTATGAATGTTTCATCTCCTTTAATCTTCATCACCCAAAAGGATATTTATGGTATTGTTTACGTAGAATATTTATTGTGGATTTTGCTCTTGAACTGGAACCAGCAATGCCTTGACTTTTAATCTCGGAGAGATTCCTTGAAGCTGATCTCAAAGCCTCCTTTTTAACATTCCCTGGATATGATTTCAGACTTTAACCTTACTTCCAATCACAGAGGTAGTTTCCAAGTCACAAACTTTCAGCTGTTTCAAGCAGATAGCTGGTAACATGTTGGATAGAGTAAAGGGTAAGGGGTGAATTTTGACTTCTCCTGCATTCGCAAACTGGACAAGGCTGTCTACCTTGGCCGGTTTGGCTACTCTGGAAAGAGCCGGTGTTCTCACAGAGTCACCCCTTTATTTAGCATGCAACGGGCTGGGTAAACAGTGCATAGCTGTGGTTGAGGAAAGGTGGACCCTCATCAGTGTGGCTCTTGTTAAGCTATGGATGCAGGGAGAAATGCAAACTCACTAGGCATTGCAAGGTCAAATATCAACATGATCCAGAGGGGAAACACTCATCTTATGAATTTATAATAAGGGTTCAAGTGCAATAAAGGTTTTTAAAGAGGAACCAGTGTGTGTTTTGAGGATCATCTATCCCTAGAACTCTTAAAAGCGAGAAAAAAAATACATCCCTGACAGGACAGTTTAACATCTTATTAGTTTTCACGACTGTTCTTTTGGGTCATTAGCACTCGGTTGAAATGACCCTTAAAAATTTAGGTATTTCTTCTTGTCTGTGAAAAAGGCTAATGACTCATTTTTATGCTTGAAATAATGATGAAATCTTTAGAGAAAGGTTAAGAAGAAGGAGTCTGACTAATGGATGACAGACAGAAATGTCCTGGTGCACAGTGGATACCTTGTGTGCCACATTGCATAACGAAACTGTATGAACATGGGAAAGCTGTATGAGCTGAGCTGAGCTGTTGAGAGTGTGGCAACAATATGTGCCATTTGTGATGTAACTAACAGTTTGCACCTGTTTTGAAAGCTTGTGGGCATACATGTGCAGCAAAACTGTGAATGCCATTGTGCACTAGACAGTATGGAATCTTGCTTTAAAGGGTAAATAAACTTAAAAAAAATGTAATTAAATTAAATTCAGTGAACAACAGGGAATACATCAACCAACAGTGATTATTTCATGTGCTTTCATATTTGTTGACATTTAATTACAAAGGTAAACTGCCTCTGGTACGACAGTCAAACTTTGTTTTCTGAACAAATGTTTTTTTTATTATTTTTTTTACTGTTTTAGGGACCACAACACTCAACTGTAGAAAAATCATGTGATTAAGGTTAATTATAATTCAGAGTGAAGATATTACAAATGTGTTGAATAAAACTGCCACATGAACAATATAATTGTCATTAATTCAAGTGAACAATTACATTCATTATAAGATTTTGCCTTTTTTTTCAAGTGTGGTTTTTTGAGGTGCAAAAAAGACCTTCTGTATATGAGATATAGTAGCCAGTAAAAATATTCAGCAGCAATTATGGCCTTGTATGTAGTTACTAAAACAGCAAAGGTTCAAAGCCTTCAACCTTCAAAGTTTTGAGACTCCTGTTTTCTTTCTTCAGTCTTAAATAATATCCCAGAATCCCTCAAGGTCTTAAATCTTGTAAACTTCAAATTCAATTTATACATGGTTCATACAAATTTGTAACACTTGCACCTAAAGTTATACCTTAATATACAGTAATCAGGTGAATAGTGTGTATGAAAGCAGCATCACTGAGGCAACAGGACAACACACCAAGAGTATTATCATATAACACACTGTCAGGCAGTAAGTCCATACCTGTCGATGTTTTTCATATTTCTAGCCAACCTATCCTGTAAGCACAAAACAATGTCGCTGATATTCTGTCTTTAGCGTCCCACACCTGAGTTCACATCTCCAAAGCCACTGCAGCCGACCTGGGCAGCAAAGGTCCTGTGAACTGGGAGCTGGAGGGAGGAGGAGGTCTAGCATTTTACAAGCCGAGCTCCTCCACTAACATGACTAAACGGAAACACAGGGCAAGAAACCCTGTGCCCAACAGGTCTCCCAGTGCAGTCAGGTATGGGATGGAGAAGTTATCTGGGTCCAGACCTTTCCTCCACATAAAACGCACAATCAGGTCTGCTGTATAAATTAGGATGCCAACCTGTGAAGAAAAAACAAGAACAAACATTCAATTATTTCCCATATTATGACAACAGACTGATTTTTGTTTTTAATTTAAAATAATTTACATTTTTTTATTAATTAGCATTTTTAATAATACTTTTGGTCAGCAGGGAGGCACAAAATTCATCAAAAGGGACAGTATAAGGACATACAGGCTACATACACACACCCATAGATATAGATATGAATATATACATGTCATATATGTATATACAGATATTAACATAATTGTATGCAAACTATAACCTACTCTACAGCCACAGTCTTGTGACTACATGTAGTCTTCAGTCACATGATCTTTCAATCAATTTTATATGCTGATTTGATGCTGTATGAATATCGGTGTTAATCTGTGTTTAAACTGCTGCTTTTTTTATAAATACAATGTAAAAAATAAAAGCATATATATACATATATGAAAAGCAGCATTTGTTTTAACCGATAAACACTGATATTCATACAGCATCAAATCAGCATATAAAATTGATTTCTGAAAGATCATGTGAATGAAGACTGGAGTAATGATACTGTAAATTCAGCTTTTAATCACAAGAATAAATTACATTTATTTTAAAATAGAAAACTAGAAAAATAATTAAACTGTTATTGTATTATTATACTGTATTACTCTACATATAGCAGTAAAACTACTTTTAGTCCTTTTGGTGTGCTTTATTAGGATTTTACTTCCAAGAGACTTTCTTTAAAACTTTAGTAAAATTCGGGATTAGTCACATTTAAAAAACACCCTATTTTATAATGCTAATAAATTGTATTTTTAGACACATAATTAAATTAGAAAGTTAGGAGGAGGATGAATACAGTCACGCCAATTTCCACATTTGACCTGAAACAATAAAAGCACTATTTGTTTCAGATGATGAAAATCTAAGAGAGAAAATATTAAGATATTAAATAAAATAAAGTGATCTTATGATTCATACCACAGTAAACAACTAATAAAGAGTCAGCGTTCATCTCAACTGGAAAAGTAATTCATGTAATTTTTTGCAGTTAATTATTTTTGTGATTCTGTTTGCCATTTAAACACTTAAGCTTTGAGCACCAAGGCTCACCTGAAGCAGAGCAGCACTCAGGTAGCAGCAGATAAACGCTGGCGTGATGGCAGTGTGGCCTCCTTGGAGCATATTAATGGCAAAAAGAAACAAGAGATGACCTGGAACCACCAGGAGGAACAGCACCCGCGCTGACTTAGAGTTCACACCTGAGGAGAAAAATATGTCTACTTCAAAAGCCCATCCCTAAATAAAGTTCAAGCCTCTCCTTCAATGTAAATCAACAGTATTGTGTGAAATCACAGTCTAACACTTAAGAAAATACCCCTCCTCAAAAAACAAGATATCATTCAAGTATAACAAAATGGTGCAGATGATTAATGTGCTGAAGTGCAAATATCAGGGTTCACGCATTGTTCAGCAGAAATGACTAATTACCCACTTTATCTCAAGGATCTGAAGGAGTGAATTCATCTGAGGTGTGCAAATAGTTTAGAAATTGAACTCACCTGAGGAGAAGAATGTGGCGCAGGGGTTGGGCCAGTGCTGTCTCATCTTATAGGGCAGGACTCCAGGTACGCTCCAGAAATGAAGGTAGGTGGAGATGCGACTGGCCTGGATGGCCACCAGATTCCCCCCCACACCTAAAAAGTTCAAATAGGAAAGAATGCAAGAGCTGTCCAATCATTACACCATTACGATTCTCATATTCTCCTCATTTCAGTCACAAATGAAACGTGCTGAAACGCAGCATGCGGCTGAAAAAGTATGCAAGCTGACGTTCTTCAAATATACATACTTTCAGAGTATTCTGTTCACAATTAATAGCTTTTCCGTGATTGTAAAACTTGCAAATGACACTTTATGGGGAATATTACAGCAGGAGGGCATATCAAAATAGGTAATGAGGTATCAAATTAGTCTTCCTGAATCACAGCCGTCTTGTGTTTCTCATTAAGGGGCGGTTTTCTAAGGATTGAGCTGGAAAAATAGGGAGCCAGATCCAGATAAACAACTAGTGAAGACGTCAGAGAAGTCTTTGGCTTAGAAATCACAGTTACTACTGGATAAGACCGCTTTTACTACTACGACATGCTCTATTCCCATTGGGAAGCATGTCGCTTCCGCCAAAATACAGTGTTGAGTCATAATTCGAGAGGGATGGGACGGAACCAGCGAGGGCAAATCTAAACCAGATTGCTAGAGTTGACAAACCACCACAAGAGATATTTTACGTAAAACTAAACAAGCTCTGCCTCAGCTGAGGTTTTTAAGTCTATTAGTAACTCCCATCAAAATACTTGACTTCTTTCATGTAGCATAAAATGTAGCAAGTAAAGAACCAGTGCTCTGATTTATTGTGACCATTTTGGAATAAGATTGTTTTATTTTGGCAGCGCTGTCCGATCTGCCTCCCTGAATCCACAAATCCAGTTCCAAACGCAGAAAGAGATGTGATCAATTTAATTGTAATGAGAAGTTGAAGAGGGACAGGGGCCTTAAATAAAGTTCCTGAACTTGTTTTTCAGGTTTGATGTGTGTGATGAGTGTGTCTGAAAGGTGTCTTTGGTCAAAGTGTGATTTGTCATTGACATGTACTCACCATTTATGACTGGTGTGAAGACTGCCATGCCCTCAAAGTTTGGATCACTCACAGTCTTATCAAGTATAAGGCCTCCGAAACTTTAATTGAAAAGAGGTTCATGAATTTTAAATGTTTAGGTAAGTTAACCCACAAATTATATTTCCACAAATTATATTGCCATTCTGCATTATTTTATTGAACGTAATATTTCTTTTATATTACTGAATCACAAGGTTGTACTACCTAGCTGTGCAGCAAACTATCTATTAGTTAGGAATAACACATATTAGTATGCTAGTTTCAGTAATATCAATATTAATAATTTTGTCAGCATTAATTACTTTATACTGTAATTTAATGTAGGAAATCACACATACTAAAGATTTACATTATTTAATATTTTCAAAGAGAAACAAAATTGTGCAGTGCAGATCACAAAAAATAAGAAAACTAAAAAAATTCTATTTTTTCACAAAAAATTATGTGAAAATTAGTGTTAAAATCTCTTCACAAAATGTCAAAATTATGTAATAGCTACTCAATAGGGTTCTCATATTTAAAGGTCAACACATTTTCAGTAGTTGTCTAATTTTTACTATATAATGTTTAATCATTATTAAATAATTTTCTAAGCTAAAAACAGCTGTACATGGATGAGACCTCAAGCTAGACCCATATCATTTACAAACAGCTGCACTAAGTTTTTAAAAGGTGGATAAAGTTTAAACATTTTTGAAATTTACAAATTGTCTATGGGAACCATGCGTCCTCTATTACAGGCAAAATTAATTTATTAATAATATATATCCATTTTAATGTTACTGTAACTCCTAGAAGACTGTGTCTCTGTATATATGTCTGTACCTGCTGATGGACATGGCCACTATAACAGGCTGCCAGCCAGACTTCAGAACCTCTTTAATCTGTGGACTCCGTCTAGCGATGAGCACCCAGAGAGGAATGAGCAGCAGGAAGAAGACACACACCAACGGGGACAAGTACCACACATCTAGACACACAAACATTGTAGATGACACATGTTAGACATAGTTATATACAGTAGTTACATATTTCTGATCATGTGCTATGACTTGTGCAAATAAAAATTTTAAGGACTATAAAACTACATTGGACATACATGAGTGGTGTTTCTAAACAATAAGATGATTCCCACTCTTTATTGTAATCTTTTACCATGGAAACCACGTCACCTTAAAATGCACAGCTCTTTAATAATGTAATATTTAAGTGAATTTCTACTGCCATCTTCTGGTACATTTTAAACAGTTCATGCTATCAAGTATGGAATATTTAGCAGCTCTAAAAGAAAAAGTTGTTTATTTTTAATTAATTTGTAATGTAATTTTTATAGTTAATTTAAATAATATACGTTTAATAATACTACTACTTTATTATGTAAAATAATTTAATTATTTGCTAATATCTCTCTCTCTCTCTCTCTGTATATATATATATATATATATATATATATATATATACACAGTATAAGCACGTGAAAAAGGATTTTTTAAATTGCACAATAATTTCTAAAAGATTTTTTTTTTTACACTAATGTTTTAATCTAATGATTTTCAGCAATTAAGGCTGTTAATAAACGTAAACATTTGTAACAATATGTAATATGTAATTAATACATGAATAACTAAAAGGCCCCACACCTCTGTACTGGAACAGTGTGCTGCTGACTCCAGCCAACAGAGAAAGAGTAATAAGATCTCCCAGACTAGCTGCTATCGGTGTGGCCACATTATCAGGGTTGATGCCCACCTTCCTGGAGCCAATGATCACACCTATCATCACCAGACCTGGAATATTTAAGGAAATGTAAGACTCAAAAAGATTGTGCTGCATTATCCAGAAAGGTTCTGCTTTTTGGAATGCAAATGTTTTATTAAGCAGCATGCATCCGCCTATTAGAATGATTTCTAAAGGATCATGTGACAAAAGACTGGAGCGATGACTGCTACTCATGTTGGTAATATGTACTGGAATGGCATTGTAGCTTGTACATGAGGTGCAAAGCAACATTGTGTATAATAAAATCTATAACATAATAAAGACTATGATTTTAGTGTTCCTATTTTTAATATGTGGAAACTATAATGCATTATTTCAGGATTCTTTGTTGAATGAATAGAAAGAAGAACGCAAATTCTTGTATGAATGTAAATTTTGTAACTGTCTTACTGTCATGTTTGACCAATCTAATAAACTCTTGCTGAATAAAGATATATATATATATATATATATGTGTGTGTGTGTGTGTGTGTTTATGTGTGTGTGTGTGTGTGTGTGTGTTTATGTGTGTGTGAGCACGTACATGAAGTCATACATTTTTTACAATTCTCAAAAATCATGTTTAATCACTGTGCATTCCAATTAATCTCAATCAAACTATAGTTGGGTTACTTTTATTAGGTTACAAAATAACCAAAAATTTCAGCTAACACAATAAAACACATTAAGAATATGATAAGATAACTAAAAAACATGATTTGTAAAAATTACAAAAAAAGTAAAAATTACAAAACAATTTAGTTATAAAAATCCAATTCCAAATGTTTTTATATATACAGTATATATTTATATATTTTTATCTGCTGTATATATATAGAGATTTTATCTGCTTTGTAGACTGTTAGTTTTTTCTTTTCATTTACACACATGCATTTATTTAAACATCTGTAGTCTTGGTTGCTTGTTACTAAAATATTTTATATATAATAATATTTAAAATGATGTCAATATGTAAATATTTCTAGCAAATGAGAAAATTCCATTTAAGTAACATAACCTACTAGTGAATTATGAACAAAAAGAGCAGTGATATTTATTAAGAAAGCATTTTTAAGTACGAAGTAAGAAGTAGTTTACCTAAGGACAGAGCTGCCACAAATGCGGTGGTAACGCTGCTAGCACACAGCACAGCCGCCTGGTCCAGCTCTACACCCCCTCTGGACAGAGCACCAAGACCTACAGCCGCAAGAGCTGCCAGAAAGCCCACCACAGTGGCCTGAACCTGAGGAAGACAGCAGAGCAGCTCCACAATCACAGCTGCTCATCAGAGCCTAAGATCACATGCCTTCATTCATAATTAAACTGATTAAAAATTTATTTCCATAATGAGTACTCATTGATATTCAAGACTGAGGACTCCTGCAGAATGAAGTCTCATAGAGTAATTGTTCATATTCTTTTAAAGTTATTTAATATTTAATGAATGTTTGTTCAGCTAATTCATGTTTGTATTGTCTAATTTATCTATGACGGGTACTCCAGTGGATTAAGTGCAATATCAATAATTAAAAACATTTGTGATTCAGCCACCTGAATGAGAGCAAGATTACAGGTCACCATCAGCCACTGCTGTTTGGGGTCATCCATCTGTCCGGTGTTAGCCTGAGGAAGACAAAGCAGTGAAGCAGATAACCGCTTGAAGCGTTTTAATTTAATCACAAGACACACTTGATCATCCTAAAGTCATTAAACACAAGGTTACAGTTTAAGATAGATTAATATATGATAGAAGTAATATATGCATATGTAAATGAATGTATTAATCCAGATGGATAAGTATTTTTTACATACAGCAGTAGAGAGACGAGATGCTAGAGTCATCTCCAGGTTTCCTTTGAGCCCGACCAGAGCAGGTACCAGGATGAACACCTCTGTGATCACTTTAAACACATCCCAATGCTGAAACACACATACATACCATATTTAGACAAACAGTCTGAAACAGTAGGATCTCCATGATTCAGAGGCTGAAACTGTTAAATCACTATTTATAAAATGAAAAGAGAAATGTGTATGTAATTTAAAACAACAGTATTTGGTACAAACACACAAAAGCTTCTTAAAAGAATTTTATTAATCAGAAAAAAAAACTTGTCAAATATTACATTATTACATAATAATATTGTCAAAACATTATAAGAAATGTAAGGTGGTGTTTACAAAGATAACTGTAATTTATGCAGATTTGAAATTAATTTGAAAAACATTAAATACAAAGAATATTATTATAAATTATTATATTATATATACTATATAACTTAATTAAGGATTATTTTATTATAGTAGTACAGGATTTATGACACACTGGGAAAAGGAATATGCTTAATAAAATATACTTTTATGTTATTTTTAATAATATCACCATGCAAATAAAATATTCTTTATATATTAATAAATATATTTATATATAAATATAGTTTCTATAAAATACATTTCTTCTGATTAATTTTAACATTATTTAAATACCTTTTTTTATTTGCAGCCATTTAATATTTACTATGGAGTATGCTAGTATTTTGTTATGAATATAGCAAGCTAAATTAAACTAAATTTAATTAACTGAAGCAATCCATCCGAAAGAATCCACTCAATGAAATGTATTAGAATAACCACTATTAATTTGTAGTGCAAACCACGATAATTTACTAGTGAAATTACACACAAAATTGACACTGCATAACTCAAAGGGACAACAAATATTATACTACAACAGTAAACAGTAAAACATTAATTCTCATTACCGATTTGAGCTGTGCTGCATGTTGGGAGCTGAAGCCCCACAACTACACAACAGCGTATAACTTACATCTATCACTGCTAATGTGCCCATCATGATCGATATTTTAAAACTGAGTGACGTCTTAACGTACAGGCCATAAACTGAGATGCTCTCAATCAAATGAAAGAGTACAGATTAATTAGGTGTCAGTTTCAGCTTTTTTCCTGATACTTCCAGTCAAAACAATGACTAGTCATCAGCAAAGTCATAAACATCATCTCATAACGGGCAAAAGTGTCAATGACTCACTGTTAAAAAGACCATTGTGTTATATATATATATATATATATATATTTACTGTGTATTTTCTGTGTTTTCTAGAAAAAAACACACATACATGCAAACTAATAATTGAGTTGTTGTGGTGACAAATAAATGGGTTACTCCTGTACATCAATCATCTTTGGTCAAATCTCAATCTAACCAGCAGTTTACTCCAATGAGACTGTGCGATTACAGCTAACTCATTTTTTCACCCACTGAATATGAATGGTTTCTTGCGCTGTGAGAGTGTGTATTTATATGTGGTATGTGTCAGCGTACGAGTTAAGAGCTCCTCTCTTCACAAGCCCACTCATGAAGTTAAAAATAGCCATACTGTTTAAATGAACAGATAAGAGACTGGTGCCAGCCAGCCAGGGCCTGGTATTTTTACCACAGGCACAGTCCAGGCTGTTTTGAGGGGTGTCACGTCACAAGCCTATCCTGGGAACTAGCCCAGTTCTGCTCTAGAAACAAGCTTTCATTCTCTCGCCCCCAAGAGTTATCAATTAATAGACACAAAACACAGTCCATGCCAGCTGCATCTATCTAGAGGACAGGAACACAAGGAACCATTTCTGAAAGCTAGCATGTGAAGTGTGCTGATATAAAATGAGACAACTATATAAAAAATGGGTATGCTAATTGCAAATTGAAACATCCAAATATTTTGGGCTAGAATGCAACAGATCAAGAGTTATTCAAGAGTTTAGCTAGTAATACTTTCGAATAGGTAACACTTGTTTACTACGATTTGACCTACGACTTTTCCCACACTAAATTCTTAATTAATAGTTAGTAAGGTAGTTGTTAAGTTTAGGTATTGGGGAGGACCAGGGATGTAGAATGAGGTCATGTAGAATAAGCCATTAATACAGTATGTGCTTAATTAGCACTAATAAATGGCTAATTTATTGTAATTAATTTAAATCACTCATACTTCGACAATGTCCATGACGATACCAGCCGCCACCATCCCCAAGCAGATAAGGCAGAATTAGTACTAGAATTAGTAATATGCATGATAACAAGCAACTAATAGTTATTTATTATGTACTTGTTTATTATGTATAAATAAACACACATTATATTGAAAATATTTACATGTATGCATTTATATTAATATATTTTATATTATATATGAATACAATTAACATATAAACACTAATATATACACAATTCACACAATATTTTGGATGCTATTAAGGAGCGATCAATCACTTGACAGCACTAAACAAATTATATTATAATTTTATTAAATGAATGAATGAATCAATCAATTTAATGAAATGGTTTTTTTTCTCTATTAAGCTGCTGTTGCTGTCATGTTATTAAAGCAGTAAGCCAATCAAAGTCATGCTTCGCAGTGATTTTCCTAGTATAAGTTCGTTTTAGTCCTTTTCTTTCTCTGATTAACCTGTCTTTAACATTCAATACTGAATTAACTTCAACATTTACCCACTATTAAAATAAACTAATATCATAAATGCTAATATCATATTTTAGACATGTATGTCATGATATTTTGAGGTAACGTGAGCATACCATGGTACATGAATATAACAGTATCATGCCCTTCCTGAAAATCATGGCACAAACTTTTTTGTGTATCAAAGTACTATCTGATCCCATTACTGAACCATGGCACCACCAAAAGGTTATCAATACTCTTATTGTTTTCTTGTCTATTGTTTACTCTTGTCTTATTTACAGTTTCAATAACCAGGAAATACAACAAATCTAGATTAAATCACTCATACTTGGACAATGTCCATGATGATACCAGCCGCCACCATCCCCAGTCCGCCCAGCAGATAAGGCAGTAGGATCTGCGCAGCGATGATATATGAGCTCTCCGGAAGGAACCCATGAGCCGAACGAGTGAGCTTGCAGGTAAAACCTCTGAGCTTCTTCCCATGATAACAGAGCTCCAGCTCTAACTGAGTGACCACCATCTCTGCTACCCCATTCCCCAATGGTGAGGGCCAAGGCTGAGATCGACAAGGGTTCCTGGAAGCTTTTAACACACTCCCAGATAGATAAATGTTCCTTTCATAATGTCTCTAAAACTAAATAAGAAGCTGAAGGCAAACAGACCAGAAAGAAGAAAAAAAATATGCTGACTCAGAAAACAGGACGTTCTGAAGATTAAACGATGAGGTAATTTAGCATCTTCAAAATGTCCCACGATAACAAAGGCACAAAAACTTGGCAGAAGCACACAGCATATATTGAGTTGGTTCGCTTCACTTCTTGAAAAACTTCAAGACCTGCCTTATGCCAGATGAGATGAAGTATCTAGTTGTTCTCCCTGCAACAGCCATCGGAAAGCTGCCTCTTTTCTCACTCGCAGGTCGCTGGAACGTCCATGTCACGAACACTACGTTCTCCAGAGCACAGCTTCTCCCCGCCACAGGAGTCGTGACTCACATGACAAACAGTCCTGTCTGTATCAGCGTCGATTTAAACTCCTCTCTGTCATCAGGCCTGGTCTAACGGGTCCAGAATGTGACAGAAACACATGTTGAGGCTTTATTTCCACTCGTTTCTGTGGGCAGTCCTTCAGGCCCCCTCCTCACCGATGCATCAGGCCCTCGAACAGTCACTCGTCTAACCCTTATTACTTCCCATCAAACGTTTCATCGGCTCAGAGTCCTGCGTCTGTCCCCCTGTCCTGCTCCCTGCTAATGTCTCCTCTGACGTATTACTGAACCTCTCTTATCAGCTGTGAATGGGCTGAGTGCTTGGCAGACAGACGAGCAGGGGGAAAGGAAAAGAGAGGAGAGGAAAAGATAGATCGAGATCGAACAAGTGTGTGCATGAGAGACAAAGAGACAGATTGAGAACCCATGGGGTTGTAAAAGCAGCGTTGTTCAATTACTCACCACTCTACCGCTTGCCAGTACGTAGAGGACAAGTTGGAAAGAGGTGCATGATTCAGCTAAAAAAAAAAAACCTGCTCGGTCGTGAACGCGACACAGTGACGCAGCTAATCCAGACCCACTTCTCTGATCTCATTCATTAAACAATGTCAGGACACAGCCTCTCTTAAGACAACAACAACTTTTAGGACTATTCTCTTACATATGGAAACCTGTTACTGTCACAGAATAAAAAAAAATATTAAAAAAGCTAACTGTGACTTTTTTATCTCACAATTCTGAAATTTATATTGTACTATTTTAAGTTAAGATCTCACAATTCTGACTTTCTAGCAATTCTGACTTTATTTTTCACAATTTTGAGTTTATATCTTACAATTATGAATTAACATCTCACAATTCTAACTTTTTAGCATTTCTGAATATAAATCTCGACATTCTGACTTTATTTCTCACAATTTTGAGTTTATATATTGCAATTTTATTTATTAACATGTCGCAATTTAGATTACATCTAGTAATTCTTACTTTATTTCACACAATTAAAAATTTTTATCTTGCAATTCTAACCTTAATTCTTTCTAGTAATTTTTAGTCATTATATCGCTATAACAATTTATAACTTTTTTCTTGGAAAGAAAGGTTGGAAAAAAGGTCTTCAAAGTTTAAACATTTCTGGAGCATGACTGTCCTAAAAACCTTTCATTTATAGCCCGGTCATTTTGTTAAACATCTCAAGTTGCGCTCCACAAAACATTCAGGTTTGAATGAACCCCATATGAGCAACTGCATGAATGCTTAATGATTGGAGTGTTTTTCCAGTCCTTCACCTTCCGAGTGAATTTTAATCATCACATTAATTTCCCTCACACTCTGCTTCCTGTAAGTGAGGACCATAAATATCAGCACTTGACATTCTGGATAATTAAAGTGGGCACATTAGCTGCTGTAGCATCAACCTCAAACTATGGGAAAGTCATGTCAGGCTATGAAGTGTTTCAGAAAGTTCTTCAAAGTTGTTCTTACCTGTACACTGTCCAGCACCATGCCTGCCATCACCATCCCCATCCCAGCCAGTAGGTAGGGGAACAGCACCTGCAGGCAGATAGAAACGGCCGACTCATCCTCTAACTTAGCCTGGGCTGTTTTGGTCCTGTCCTCCACAGACTTTTTGGGTGGTATGGTGGGAGGGGGTAAGAGCAGGTCATTCTGCCCATCTAGACTGCCAGTCCGATCCAAACCACCCTGCCCCTTCCCTTTTCCCTTTTTGGGCTTCTTGCGGCCACCTCCTTTCCTCTGCCGAACTTCATCTCCTGCCATGGTGGAGTCTTCAGTCTGCTCCCTCTGAGCAACAGAAATCAATTAAAAACAGCTTTTCGACATTGATGTGGGTACATCCAAAAAGGGGTTAATTTGTGTCAAAACATAAGGCAGGGGTTCCTAAATCTAAAACCAGATGCTTCTTTTTTTAATTTTTCTAATAAAAAATAATTCAAGTGACAAGCTGCACAACAAATGAATTTTTTTTCTGATGTAACGCATTTTATTTTTTATTTTTTTGCTTTATTTTAGTTCAGAAAAATATTTAATAAAATTATATAATATACGGCTAAAACAAGACTTTACATGATATAAAAATACATAATAGAATAAAGTAAATGTTCGTATCTTAAATGTGACACATCAACACTTGTACTACCAGGTTTGCTTTTTTGAAATTCTACAATTTCCTATTTATTTACCAAGATTATTATAGCTCACTAAAACTAAAACCGAAACTAAAACAAAAAAAAAAATCACACATTTTTATTACTTTAAGTAAACTCAAATAAAATAAAATATGTCAGCTGCAACATTTCTCATTTTATTTAAAAAAGGAAATTTAAAAAAATGAAAATGAACAATAATAACTGATTCAAACCATCAATGATACTAAAATAACATTGTTTATTGCATAATTCATTTACATGACCAATTCCAGACTGCTAGTGTGGTAGCAGTTTTTTAAAAGCCAATCTATAAATAAAGTAAACATGTATTTTCCTTGCAGCGTTCACTGTAATTGATTTTCTGTTCATGAAACATTTGTAAACAGTGAAGCTGCATCCCTGGTAATGTATTCATCTATGATAATCAGTACACAGATATTTGCATTAGTACTTTTATCAGCTCTTCCAGGTTACTTTTAAATAGAAATATAATGATACAAATATACAAACATAATGATCTAAACAATCTGATCTAAAAGGTTTCACTTCGATCACACCGACGATATTCATGTCTTGGTCCATAAACACTGATGACACGTTGCCATAGCAATATCAAGTCGCACATTCCCATATATATATCACTGACAAATATCACAACAGCCGTTTTTCTAGCAAATACATGTATGTCCACACGTTTGTGCATAGAGACGTAATGTTATAGATGAGAAGGACAGACGCGCAAAACAATGATGGGTTACACACGGATCATGATGGCTTGTGCTCCACATCAGCAATAGAAAGTCACATAAAGAACAGCCTACCGTCTCAAATTAGCCCTTCTTTTGTGTTTATATTCATCACATTATATGAAACTTCGCTATCGATAACGATATTAATCACTGTAAATGCTTAAGCGCGTTGAATCACTACTCGAAATGTTTAACTTCCTAGATAGGAAATGAATTCACCAATAGTACTAGGGAGAAGGCTTAGCTCATGAATATGTATTAGTCACGTGAGGTTACGAGGCAACGTCTGCATGCATAAATTAATATTCATGAGCAGTTTTGTGATTTTGTACATTTTGCGATTCAGTAATTCGATAGAAGACGAACTATAATGTATCCAATGTATGCATTTACTTACATAATCAATGTATGTATACCTAAATATATAGAAAAAAAATAACACAGACAGTTGTTTTAAAACTTTACATTGTTAAGAGCATTAAAAATAATCATGTATGTGACAAAAATGATTTGATACCGTTTTTCTTTCTGCAAAATGTGTGTATAATGGTAATATATGGGTTCTCTCCCAACAAAGAAGTGAAATAATGTCTGAAATTTATTTAGCGATAGTTTTATGGAAATATTATAATATTTGATCATTTTTTACCCGAGCTCTTATTAAACACGAAGGCCAGACAATCATTCATTTAGGCTGAATTGAAATTTTCATTATTCACAAATAATAAATAGCCTACATTCAAATATTAAGAGTAGTATATTCCTAATCAAACCATTTAATTTATTCCTTTTATACAGAGAATTGTTTGAATTCCGTGTATAATGAATGAATAAACATGCTGTCTTTTAAAGTTAAGTAGGCCTATATAATAACGTAGGCTACTGCTCTACCTTACATTTGTCAACACTGCATGTGTCCACGCATGCATCTAACTTCCAAAGGTCATGAAAAGTTGCATAACAGACAGACAACTTATAATTGAATGTGTGAATGGTCAATTTTATGGGAAGCTGATAACACAAATCAATCTCAAATCCAGCTATGGTGTAAGTACAGCACAGATTTGTCCATGCAAATCTAACACATAGACGTCTTACCTAGCACAATGTCGCAAAGCGAAGGAAAGTCGTAAGTGACCAGCATAAATCTTAAAGGGCACCGAGAATAACAGCGTGAAGTCGGATTGGAGGAGTCACAGATAGGGGGGCCTTGGAGAGTGTCTTAAATTTCATCCTGTTGGCAGTTTAGAACAACCCCCTCCTGTCTGACCTCATCTGCCACTGAGAAGATGGCGTTGACAGGGAGACCCACAGCTCCTCTCCTTTCAAAGAGCCAGTTAACCGCTTTCCATAAACGTATCGCAGTCACTTCACTGTCACCAAATTTGAAATTACATTGTTTGAATTCACAGGCACCACATTCAGTGGCGTAATTATGCATCTTTAAAACAAAGCATGTGTCATTCAGTAAGTCAGTTTACATTGAATTTACACTGCAGTACTTCTGTTGCTTTCAAATATTGTCTCAAAGGGCTATTACATAACCACATTTTTTAATTTTAGTTTTTTTGTTTATATATTTCATAACAGTATTATGTAATGTCTTTCTCAGTTGAATTGTCACCAAATGTTGTTATTTGTTTTTATGCAGGAACAAGAGAAAGAAGCCAGACTGTAACAGAATCAAAACTGACACCGATCAAAGATCAAATCCTTCCAAAAACAGTAAGTAAACGTTTCAAAACATAGTATGCTGCATAAATGTTGCATGACTTGCATTACATGTGTGTAATGCTATTATTTGGCAAGTATGGATATTTTGCATTTTCAGCATTCTGACAAATATGCACCTGATTTCAAATCAAGCCAAACACATTGCATTGTGGGATAAACTATATTACACTTCAGTAGAGCCAGTGCACATTAACATAAGTGCTCCACAGTATGGTGTGCATACTGAACATAGGCACTCTGTGCACAGTATATACTGTAGGAATAGTAAGCATGTGCATTAATATTACAAATATTCTCTAAGTATTTGCCAATGGCCAAAATATGCTTCTGCTTCCTGTGTGATGTTGCAGTCATCCACTGGGTGGAAGTAAAGTACAGCAGAACACGTGCTTCTGTTGCTGAAAGGAAATAATCCACATGAAGGTTATTGAGGAGAAACTGTGTTTTAGTAATTATGTGCAAACAGTACGTTGAAATTGAAATGAATCGGGTCAGAACAGTTGAATTGAACAGGCTTTGCATGTTAATCAAGATAGAGTGAAATAAAGTGTGGGTGGATGAATTACAAACAACAAGAAGTCCCACAATGCCTCTTACGGACCTGTGATGTTAAACACCAGACTAAAACGCTGTAAAACACACACATATACGCTGTAATTATGGGTATGCTGTTGCCTGACAGGAGCAATGGAAACTTGTCAGAGGTGCTAAATATAGCTGCTGTCCACAGTGGACACCTGTCACACACACAAACACTTACCCACAATGCTTAACTTTCACTTTACACCACCTCCCACACTCTTCCTTTGGCTTCAGACGTCCCAGCTGTTCTCCCCTTCATCTCAAACTTCAAAGCAAAAGAGAAGGAGCAAAAATGAAAGAATGTTATGCCGGGGAAAACGCACCGATCCTGTATCTATCAGTCTGTTTGACAACCAGCAAAGGGAAAAGCATATTCTGTCTGTATATAATGCAGCTTTGCTTAGCGACAAAACTGAGCATATTGCAGACATGCTGTACATGCTATACCATTTCAAACCTGTAAGTGCCCATCAAAGTTATTCAGAAGTTGACAAGTGGCGTCTTCCCACTTCCAAAGCAGGAAAAGATGGCTAATTGCTTCCTCAGAGCAGATCGCCTCAAACGTACCCCATAAAAATGTCACATCAAAAGAAATCACAGTAACAAGTAAACATGCCCGGTTTCCACAAAAATTACAAGGCAGCGAACCTTTTAGTAAACCCATAACTACATATGTTTAATCTCTAGCGTTCTTCCCTAACATGAAGAGACTCCAACAGAGGGAATCGACAAAGAGTTCCAAGAAACACATAACCCCTAACCTTTCCTGAAATGCAGTAGCTTTGCACATGTTAACAAGGTCTTAGCGGGGAACAGATAAATCAAAACTTATTATAAGGTTTAATGGCTCAAACTGAAATGGGATTAGTGTTAACACATTCCGAGGGGCTTAGTAGCACCGTGGCTCGTGTAATACCCTGTAAATTTCCGCTTTTTTTGTACTCGATAAGAAAAATCTTAAGCAAATTGGATCATTTACTGAAACAGAAGCTACACTGAGATCATGAACACTACATGTTTCCTTCAGCTTGAGCTCAGCTTCTCAAATGACCTCTCGGCTCTGCGTTCATAGCGTGGTGATCATATGGCTCTGATTCCAGACCTCTGAGGTCACGTTCTGGATGTGAAGGTCAGGACAGCATTCTACTTTGAGCTGTTAAAGATGATAGGCAAACTTTCAACGTGCATTTGATTTGAACTCCATTAATTTATTTTGAGTGTCATCAACATTGGTTGTTAATCGAGCAACGGCACTGTTGTACCAAAAGTGACGGCTCATGTTTCTGAGCCCTAACGTGTATGAAAACGTGATTTGATCCAAGTGAGAAGATGCCTGCCATGGCCCATGCTGAATGAAGGATAGGTTTGGCACACAAGTCGTACTGTAGTAGCTGTCAAACAGCCTGCCAAAGAGAAATCAGTGCATTTGCATTTGCAGATTTTGTCTCAGGATAGAATATGATCTTTGGTTACTAAATTACTAAATGAACAGCCTGTGAGATGTTGCAACAGAACGATGGCATGATTTTATTATAGGGACAGTTCAAATGGAGAAACCTGAGGTTAAGTGCCTCCTCAAGGGCACAGTGGGCTCGCTCCTGGCAGCAAATACACCACAGAGGTCTGTAATAAACATAGAAAGTTTTGCGGTAGCATTCCAATTCATCTTAATTGCAGTTGCTCAGCTTCTGTAGCACATAACTCCCTTGAAGTATGCAGCCTAGAGGATGCCGTCTTTGCTTGATGGTCACTAGGTTTTAGAAACATGTGACTGATCACTTGTCAAAAGCCAAAAAGTTAATTTCTCTGTGCCCTGCGAATAAAACTGCTCCACTGGAGAACATTTTCTTTAACATAAGGAAATATTTGGTCTGAAACCAATCATAACATGTTTTGAAGCAGAATCAGAATAAAAAAAGTAAAGTCTTTTATGAATTACAATCCCATGAAACATTTCAAATGATGCACTCAGATGCAGATCAGAAATAAAGGTAACCAATGTATAATATAATATAATCATCAACCACATTATTTAGTGCAACTGCTTTTTACTGTATTATTAAGTGCAACATTAATAATAAAAAGGAAAGTTTCTTAAACACAAATTCAGCATAAATACATTTTTGAACGATCAGTAATGATGCTGAAAATTCACAGGAATAAATTTGATTTTAGGGAAAAAAGAGAAAGCCTTATCTGAAAGTATGAAGCAATTGAAAACCTGAAGTTTGAGAATAGAATAGACAGATGTTCATAGCAAGCTGCTAGCATTAGGTAGTGTATTGACAGGATGATTTAACAAGGTATTAGCCTGATGTTGCTAGCATGTTTTAGCCTAACTGGCATGGTACTGTCATGTTTCTAACGTGATTAGTGTTTGTGAGTAATGTTTTTAACGTGATTAACGTTGCTTGCATGTTTTTAGCATTAACAACTTGTTGTTAAAATGGCACTAGTAGAATTCATTCATTCTTAATTCAGATTCATTATTTTAAAATCAATAAATAAAACTTTTTTATATAATTTGCAATGCATAATGGGAGTTTGACAGACATTTTTTCTCTTTATATTTATGGGTTATGTTATTCACCTAAAAATGTGTCTGTTTAGTATGAGTTTTTGTGTGATGTTAAAATTGCAGTGACTGATTGCTTCAACGGAAGCATATAACATTGATTAATATCCTCCAAGCTCATGGTTCATCTGTCTGTCAAGGTTTATACATAATCTTTAAAAAGAATTGATTTCTCTATGAAGAAAATTAATGATATTTTTATTTCCAAAACCCAACCCAGGACCCAACCCAATGTCACAGGCCCTGCATTGTAACCGCTACAACAAAACCCCACCGCATTACTGGCTATCTCTGTGTGTATGCAGTGCATACATTATGCATGGATTCACAGTTTTCAAGATAAGTGCGCGTGCCGAGGAATTGTTGAATTTGTGCCCGCCAGCTCTTTGCAGACAGTGTGCAGAGTTCGTTCTAATATGAAAATCATCCTGACTATGCCGATCGTGATGTTAGCCGCAAGATAAGTGCGGTGTAACTGCTTTCCACCCCTACTCCCACATTTCTTTTCTTTCCCACAGCGCTGCTTACTCTTGCTTAGCGTGCTCAGATCGGCCGCAGCTGTTCGTGTGGGTCTCCACCCTCTCCAGCAGAGCTCCATTACATAACGTTACAGAGTGATTGATGAGCTCTCAGATTTCTGCACACTGCCAAGTGTCCATTCTCTCTCTCTCTCACTCTCTGTCCTCGGTCCAGTCTTGTGTGTAAACTTTCCCATCTCCCGTCGCTTTCTTACCTCAATCTAGTCTTCTTCAGAGTAGGACAACGAGGAGGCAAAGCAAATTCTGCAGAAATAGAAATAATAAGACAGTCTGCTGGCGGGGCAAAAGTGCAGATCTGAGTCATCCAGTTTTATGAGTTTAATCTCATTCATGTCATAACATGCACCAAGCTGATGAAATGACATGTATTGCACTTGCAGCACTCTTAGCAAACAGAAAGGTCTCCTGAGGAGACTTTTTTCAATGTTACATTTCTTGCATTGCTGCTCACTCACTACTGGGTTTTCTGCAATAGCCCAGAGTGTTACTCAATTCTGATATGTGGCCAGACCATTAAACATCTGTTATCAGCATTTTCCGCTCTTATCAGATCAAATGTTTGCACATTGCTGTGCAGCAGAAAAAGAAAAAGATCAGAACAGACTTTGCAAGAGAAGAGAGGGGGGAAACTTCTGTAATGGATTTAATTGGGATAGTGAGCCGTTCTTTCTTTGACGTCACGTCATTGAACAGGGGATAGCAGAACTAGCTTTAGTACTTTTTGGGGAATGTTATGGCACTCAAAGGTGTGGAGAGACATGCTCACTCTTAATTAAACTTTCAGAAGATTGTCATAACTTACCCTGAGAGATGACAGATGCTAATTAATATTCAATAGTGTGAGCGAAGGCAGCATTGCTATTGCTTTAGCTCATAATTAGAGGTGAGAATTTGAATCTTAAATAAAGGTAAATTTCATTTGAGCACATAGCTCATCCTGAACTGTACTGTATGCACATGAGGTCTAATTCAATTACCAGGATACCCAGACAACTTTTCACCCAACAGATCTGATTTTTTTTTTTATAAAATCTCAGCATCAGAGGACCAGAATATCCTATTACAGTATATAAGGTTTCTTATAATACCCCAAAAAAAATAGTCATGACATAAAGTGAAAAACAATAAATAGTGCTTAGTAACAGATTGAATAGGGATTATGGAATCACATTACATCTTTTTTACAATAAATGACTACATATTTACATTGGCAGTAAAATAATCAGAATTAATTGATTCTCTGATTTATATAATTTTTTTAATTAACGTTTTTATTATATATTGATTATTAGATCTTCAATACACAAACCCCTGCAATTACTTTATGGACCCAAGTTTGGGGTCCTTCTTATTGTTGCTAACACTGGAAACTGTCTTTGTTTTGGGAGCATTGGGTAGTATCTTTATGGTTTTAAAAATACATTTTGTTACACTAGATGATCCCCTCAATTTTTTTCAGATATTGTATAGTGATGATGACACACAAGGAAAAGCTTACTCTGAGCCACGCTCTAAAACTTCCTGCTTAAGGTTATAGAACACCACCGCAAAACCTGAAGAAAAATGAGGAAACTCATCTGGAACATCTTTGAGTTGCAAAACAGCTCTGAGGAGTCTGGATGTGAGACTCGTCCTGCACTTCCTTTATAGCTGATTCTTTGAAGTTACTTTGTTTTAAATATCTAAAAATGCCTGTCTGTTCAATATTTAGCTTTTGTTGGTCTATCAAGAATACAATATAATTTGTATTTTTGTTGAGTGAAAGCAGATCTTCCATCTGCAAATGGTTCTTAAAGTGTGTAATTTTTTCTCCATCGGCAGCAGCAAACAGATTCGGGGGAATAAAAAGGTTTTCTAACACTCCCTCATCTTTCATTGTCGATAAACAGGTCACGCAATTTTGTCCATCCCAACTGGGCCTCCCAAATAAACACATTTTAATTGGTGCTGCTCATTTGGTGCAGAAATGAAGCACTCCGCATACAAACTTGACATTTTTCATAATTAGCCAAAAATGTCATGTAGTGTTAATGAAGTTCACTAGAGAAAGATGTGCAGTTTCCAGTTCACTAGAAATGCATTTTGATTATTTTATTGTTGGCATCAGCACAGCTTTTAACAGCTCAGGCCAGCTTTGTCATCTATTTGAAGAATCTACCTATCTGTCTATTTCTATATTAGTACAGTATTGATTTAATCTAATTTGTTGCTTTCATGATCTTCATCTGCTGCATTAGTAACCGTTGTAACAGTTACAGTCCCTTTGAATGTCTTCAAAGTCACCATGGTAGCAGGAAAACCTGTTCCTTATTTGATAAACAAACAGGCCCAGACTAGCCAAAAACAGGCATCCAACCATATCATCCTATCAATGGTGAAAAATCAAAGATTACATAGAGAGATTTGAGGGCCAGATTAAAAAATAAAACAATATACAGTAGATAACAGAAAATGTGTTACTTACTTTTTCAACATATCTTTGCTAACAGCTAATGGTAGTCAAAAACTAGTGCTTGCTTTTGTGCATGTACACAGTTGTAATAGATTAATTTAAATCAAATACATTTTTATGTATTATACCGGTCCTTTTAAAAAAATTAGCATATTGTAATAAAGTTCATTATTTTCTGTAATGTACTGATAAACATTAGACTTTCATATATTTTTAGATTCATTACACACAACTGAAGTAGTTTCAAGCCTTTTATTGTTTTAATATTGAAATACAGCTCATGAAATCTCAAAAAATTAGCATATCATGAAAAGGTTCTCTAAGGGCAGGGTCATTTTATCAAGGTCTTTTATCAAGGGCAGGGTCAATGCAGCTAGCTATCAGGAGATTTTGGAGCACTTCATGCTTCCATCTGCTGAAAAGC
>JAUMHI010000069.1:14355295-14381567 GCA_032359435.1 Enteromius unitaeniatus
AAAAAAAATATATATTTTTTTTTTTATATATATATATATATATATATATTTTTTTTTATTATTATTTTTTTTCCCTCTGCTTTTGCTGAAAGGCTAAACTACTGAAGAGCATATTTTTCCAAAAACACTTAAATACAAACATTTTATTTTGAATGATTTAATTTTAGTCTTAGTTGTTTCAGATGATGACAGTTTGCTCCTAGTGAACATAATATCTCATGTTTCTTAATAAAAGTACAAACAAATGGCATTAGAAAGTGAATACATTAATAATATGATAAATAATAAATAATGATATATAAGGAAATAATGATAATGAAAAAATAATAAATTACGATAAATAATATTCCATTTATGTACTTGTATAGGTTTTGTTACTATTTTAAATTAACTTAAATATTCTGTTTATAAATATTTTTTTTAATTTTTAATTTGTTGTGTATTTTGTTGTTGTTTTATTCATTATTGTTTTAGGTATAAGTGTTAAGTTTTAGGTTTTATTTATTTGTCGAGGGAAGACAAGGGAGGGATTTTTTTAATTAGCAAAAATATTTGTATAGTTTTAGTAACCATAATAACCCTGATACAGGCCTGCATACTTACTTACAGATATTACTGGTAATTATCAGAGGAGTATTGTTTTTACTTGATGTATTCTAAATTTATTTATTTTTTTAAATAATTTTTTATAAATATTTTTTTATTTTTTATTTATTTTTCTAAAAATAAAAAAAAATATATTGTTTATTAGAAATCAGATTTTAAAGGAAAGAAAAAACTTTATTTGCATACATGTTTAATTAAAGGATTTGTGCTTAAAAACATATTTGATCAGTGATCTGATTAAAAAGGGAATTTTTATGCACATTATTCTATCAAATCTAGTTTTAGTATAGCCTGTTTTTATTTTCTGGCTTCTTCACCTGTGCTTCCTCCTTACATTACCTCCTTTTCTTCAGTAAGGTTTAGTGAAACATGTTTGCAAACATGAGCAGAATCCACCAAAATGGGCCGTGTGGTTTTGACCGCTTGTTCTCTGGGTTTGCAGTGATCTCGGCCAAACTCAAGGACAACAAGAAGAACTGGTTTGGCCCAAGTCCGTACGTGGAGGTGTGTGTGGACGGCCAGTCCAAGAAGACGGAGAAATGCAACAACACACACTCGCCCAAGTGGAAGCAGTCGCTCACTGTGTGAGTCTGCTGTGATCCGTAACAAAGCTTTATTGACCTGAGTATCACAGCCAATCACAGGCCAGTCAGAGAGAATCCCCTCTGAACTTATTTATGTTTTCTTAAAGGTCTAGTTCACCCAAAACTGATTTACACCATAAAGACTTTCTTCTTTCAGAAGAACACAGTCAGGTTTATTTAAAAATGTATCCTGGCTCTTCCAATTCTGGTGGATGGTGACCATTATTTTGAAGCTGAAGGTACAGAGGAACTGGTCAGGGGTGCATCATGGGCAAACGTATCCCTGACCAGTTCCTCTGTACCTTTAGAGGCTCATTGTCTCTCTGTTAAACTGCTCTTATCTTCCTGACGTGAAGTGATTGTTAGTGACGTCAGAACTGACTGTGAACTCTATTATTTGTGGTGTTTGCCAAGTCAAGTGTGTGTGTGTGTGTGTGTGTGTGTGTGTCCTTCAGGATCGTGACTCCCTTCAGCAAGCTGATCTTCCGTGTTTGGAGTCACCAGACGCTGAAGTCAGACGTTCTGCTGGGTGTGGCCACACTCGACGTCAGCGAGACGCTCCGAACACACGACATGAAGAGTGAGTGTTTGTGTTCCACTTCAATCACAGAAACCACATTAAAGAGCACAGCCTCTGTTGATCACTGGAGCCCCGCTCTTTTATGTATTCAAACAGTATCTACGTGAATGCTTTGTCTCTCTAAGTCAGCGTCAACTTCTTAAAATATAAGTTAAAATATAAATGCATAATAAAAGTGAGTAAATTATACATCATTTATGAGTCTAAGAATATATGTGTACATATATGGTTAAATATTAAGTTAAATGGTTATAAGAAAAAAAATTTATGTAGTTGTATTATATAAATGATGAAGTCTAATAATGGACTTAGACATGATTAAAGATGTGAATAATTTTTAAATTAATAATTCGGTTTAATTTAGATTAATTTGGAATTTAAAAAAATCTTAGTTTTTTTTAATTTTCAGCATTTACTGTTTTCACGTAACATGCAAAAGTGAGCTGCAACAGTATTTATAATGTTAGACGTAATGCTTCAATACAAATACAACATATTTGTGTGTATATGTGTGAAATAAAAGTTTTGTTATATGTAATTGATGTTATGTATTATTTAAACAAATTATAATTCTTTAGTTTAATGTAAATGTACAAATGATTTCATATTTTATGTATATAATTCTAATAGATCAATTGTTTTATTAGTAAATATTAATTTTTCTATTGAAGAAATTAAGGTATTAATTATGTAAAAATGTACATTGGAAAATATTAAAGAAAAGTATATATGTGTGCATGGTGCATGTTTGTGTGTCTGTGTATATATATATATTATTTATTAATTTTTTTCACCAGTTGTGATGAAGCTGAGTGACACTTTAGCACTGATTGTTGTTGTTTCGGGCTTCTCTTCATGAGCGCCTCTCTTTGGTTGTGTTTCTCTTAGTCTGTGAGGTGGTTCAGACCCTGCAGCTCTGCACAGACAGAGATCAGCCGGATAGCATCGGAGATCTGTCCGTGTGTTTGGACGGTCTGCAGGTGGATCCTGAAATGTTCCAGTCGGCCGAGGCCAACAACCAGAGTCAGTCGCTCCAGTCATATGAATAGCTTAGCTACTTATTTATTACACTAAAAAGAGCACAAATAACTAATGATGTTGTTTTCCAGACACTTTAAATGGGGAATCTGAGCTTAATGACGACTCAAGCAGGAGGTATCTTCATTATAATAACTATCACAGTTAGAAGTGTAAATGAATGCTTCTTTTTTTATTTACCAAAAATGATGGGAAGCTGTGATTGGTTGAGGAATGTCACATGTCACATGGTTTTGAGCTAAACCTCTCTTTCTCTGGAGAAGCAGAGACCCGTCTCCTTCGGTCACAGACGGTCAGGAGCAGCCGTCGGCTCCTAATGGCCGTGTCAACGGCATGGACTCTCCTTCAGCGTCATCCAGAGGGTCGCGAGCCCAGAGACCCCCGAGACCCTCGCGACCTCCGCCACCAACCCCACGCAGACCCACGTCCTCCCCAGGTCAGTCACGTCGTTTATAGCATTTAATTGTTTAATGCTTTGCTTTATTGAAACATGTTTGATCAAGTTATAGAGAACATCAAAAAAAGACTAAATCACTTTTGACTGATGCCAAATAAAAAGTGACTATTTTTTGTATGCATGTGTTTGTCCTGTTCTCCGTAAGTATTGGTTGTTGGAAAACAAAAATGTTGCTGAATCCCCCCACCCCTCGCTCTTTGCAGCTTCCTCCACCGGCTCGTTTCCTGACGGCAGCGATTCGTCCCGTTCAGACACTCCTGTTCGGAATCCCAGCGGAGGCGGGGCCTCTGAGCCTAGCCCCGCCCCCACCGTGGAGCAGCCTGGTAGGACGTCCCTCAGCGTAGTCCCCGCCCCCAGCAGGATTCCCAGCTTGCTCAACCCTGGACCGCTGCCGCCCGGGTACGTCAGTAAACAGAGCTTTACCAATCACCAATGCATGCTTTTGTTTTTGAAAATGTTCTATCATTTATCTGAATTATACATCAGGTGTTGATATCAGCGCCCTTATGGTTCACTCACTAACTGTAAGCCTGTGTGTGTGTAGTTGGGAGCAGCGAGTTGATCAGAACGGACGTCTGTATTTTGTTGATCATGTGGAAAAGAGGACGACGTGGGAGAGACCGGAGCCTCTGCCGAATGGGTGAGAAACCCTGCTCTGTCGTTGAGTTACTGGAAACGCCCTTACAACAATATACTGCATGCTTAAAGTGTAACACAGAGTTTTTCGGGTTAATAGTTTAGGAAGTGGACTGTTGATGAAGCTTTTATGTTTTTAAAGGGGGCATATGATGCGATTTCAAATTTTCCTTTCTCTTTGGAGTGTGACAAGCTGTAACTTCAAGGATCTTATCTATGCACTACGAAGACTAAAGTCTCAATACCATAAAAGTTATGAAACCACTCAAATGTTTCCACAAAGAAAGAAGGCGGAGCTATTATTCTGTCTGTAGTGTTGCTGCAGGCGCCATGTTCTGGAGACGCTGTGTGTCGTTGTGAAAGTGCTTCCAAAAGAGGACATATCTCGATGTCAGCCTGTGCGATTACGTTACAGCAAATGTTGCGATTATATTAAATAAATAAATGCAATTGTGGATGTAACAAGACATTAATTTTTGCGTTCACACCAGACTCGAATGAAGTGTTAAGCGCGAGTCATTTACATGTTAAGTCAATGCAAAGACGCAATTAGACATCCTTCAGCGCGAATTAAGCGCGTGTTAAACACGGCGGTTTTACTGCACGTGGAAGCAGCGCGGAAACGGAGCGTACGCAGAGCAGAAGCCGATTGTGCTTTCATACTGACAGCTTGTACTGCAGCGAGCTATAGACAATCCTCTTTCTGTCGTATTTTCCAGTCATGTGCTTTGATTTATGTCATTTCTCTGCACCTGCTACACGCTGTGTGAAAGCTCTCATCCGTTAACATGGGCGCTGGAAAAGATATGCGCTGCTGCCGCGTGCAGTGCCAGTGTGAAACCGGAGTAAAATGTTCCAGCGTCCAACTACACGCGAATAGTGAGATATATTCACCCAAGTCTCCTCAGGTGTGAACTTTCAGCAAAGAGGGATTTGAGAAACTGATTGGCACACTGGACAAGAGATACCAAAAGAAATATATATATATATATATAATAAGTATATAGTTAAATCCTGCTCAAATGTTTTAGGACAACATGTAAAAATATTAAAATGGGTATTTGTTTTATTTATCTGTACTTTTGACTTTTTAATTTAATTTTATTTTAATGTTAATTTAATGTAATTTAATTCAGTAATTTAAAGATGTTACTTCTATTTAATTTTGTAATTTAGTTTTTGTTGTTGCTAGATTGCACTGTATACTGTATCTCAGTTGAGAAATACAGATTTGTGCATTGTTAGTAATCTGTGTGTGCATTTCCCTTGATAACAAGCAAGTTGAGTCAAACCACTTGTTAATCGTATCGCAATCGCAATTCTGACCTTAATATTCGCAATGTGACATTTTTCCCAAATCGTGCAGCCCTACTCACAACCTTTTAAGTTACGTTTTCTTATTAAAAAACCTACTAGTACCTACTTACTTACTTTAACTTTTCTAAAAAAATATATATAGTAAAGAAAACAACTGGCAAATGGCCTAAGGTAATTAAAATTCAGTTGCTGTTGTTTTTGCAGAAAATGCAGATTGTTTTGCTGAGCGGCAACCGCTGAATTAAAGTGACAGCGCTTGAATGACATGGAAATGTAGTAATTTTACAATAAATAGATAGAATTAAAGTCTACTGTGCATCACAGGTGTTTTGGCTAGCTTTAAAACAAAGAAGTCAACCCGCGGCACTCTCTGTAATAAAGATTTAAATGTAAAAAGGCATGCCCTGCAGACAGAGTAGTTCATAGGAGAACTAAACAGCATTTCTATTAATCAGCCTGTAATTAAACTGCAATTTCTATGGAAGCTTTGTGATATGGAGTAGCCTGAAAGTGCCGTTTTGTTAAATCCAGCAATTTTTACAATTTCTACATCAAAAATTTATATCGTACAATTTTGACTTTTTTTCCCCACAATTGCAAGTTTATATGCATCCATTATAACTTTTCCCCTACAATTAGTAGTTTATAGCTTGTATTCTTTACGAGCCTTATATTTTTTGTAATTGCAAGTTTATGTCTCACAATTTGCACTTCTCAGTAATGTGAGTTTAGATCTCGCAAGTATAACTTTTTCTCACAAATCTGACTTTTTCCTTAAATGTGCAAGTTTATATCTCACAGTTTGAACAATTTGAACAGTTTATATCATGCAATTCTGAGTTTAGCAACTGAAAGGTTTGAATAATTCTGTCAGAATTGTTTTATTTATTTTTATTTATATATATATATATTTTTTTTAATGTTGAAGAAGAAGTTAATGCATAAAGATTTTTGGCCTCAAACGGACTTCTCTTTTGCAGCTGGGAGCGGCGCGTGGACCCGATGGGCCGGGTGTATTTTGTGGACCACATTAGCAGAACCACCACGTGGCAGCGGCCCACGATGGAGACGGTGCGAAACTACGAGCAATGGCAGCACCAGCGCAGTCAGCTGCAGGGAGCCATGCAGCAGTTCAACCAAAGATTCATCATTGGGGTGAGGAAATGAAACGCATGCATTTATCTTCATGTCGTAACATATACACACAGTTCAACTTTGTTCTCCTGTAGTTGCAGGATCAGGCTTCAGCCACCCAGAACAAGGAGTTTGACCCGCTGGGACCTCTGCCGCACGGATGGGGTGAGAGAGCCACAAACGCTCCTTTCATTTCCTGGAAAAACTGCTGTAAAACTGTACCCTCTTCTGTAATATGCTGGACTAGCTGCTACTTTTTATTGTTCTGGTAACCTTATTATCTGCACCTGCGGAGCAGCACTAAATATAGCCGCTACATCCTTCAGTGTCCCAATTTAACAAATGAGAAGCGCTTGCACCGCGTCAACCAGCTGGTGAAAATAGCTCAAACGTTGAAAATAGCTCTGAGTGAAAGTTTGCAAAGGCTTAATCACATCTTGGCTCCATTATTTCTCGCTTTCCTCCTGATGTCTCCTTCTGTCTCGCTCTCAGAGAAGAGAACGGACAGTAATGGCAGAGTTTACTTCGTTCATCACACAACCAGAACGACGCAGTGGGAGGACCCGCGCACACAAGGGTCAGATCCTCTAAAATCCCAATTTACAGAGAGACACAATAAAGCACTTGGACATTTATGACCTTAAATGACTTCCCTTTTCAGGCTTTTCTTGTTGTTCTATAGACGTTGATATTTCCAGCTGCACTGTAAATATGTCCAGAAAAAAGCATAATTGTTACAATTAAAAAAACCTTTTATTAACAATGACTTGAACAAAATTTGAATTCGAAACATTTCAATTCAACATTTGTAATAGTTGTATAACAGTAATTTTTAATAATCTTCTTAAATAGTGAGTCATTTTTTTAAATAACAAATTATTGCCTAATCATTTTTCATAAACGGATGCCTATAGCTCATGGCTCTGTTTCTGTGTTGTACAGTTTGCTAAATGATAAGCCGCTGCCGGAAGGTTGGGAGATGAGGTTCACGGTCGATGGCATCCCTTACTTCGTAGATCACAACCGCAGAACCACCACTTACATCGACCCACGGACTGGAAAATCCTCTCTGTAAGTGCAGACACCCCCCCCCCCCCCCCCACACGCTTAGAGGAGACGGTGTTTACCCAGACATGCCTAGATAATACACTTCTGCCAGGTTTCCCAGCACTGCATTATGATGTCAGGAGCGGTTCACTCAGGCATTATGATTTTAGCAGCAGTTTATTGTCGTAATATGATGTTTGGAGCACAGTTGCATTATGATGTAAGCTGGAGTCTTCATCGTCGCATTAGGAGTGCTGCTTTAACCTTGCATTAGGATGTCAGGAGCAGTGTGGCTACCTTTTCTTTTTACCGATCAAATGCTTTTCAAATCACATAAATGTCATTTATGACCTTGAGACTGGTGTTTCTCGTTTTGGATTAATTTGGTTTGGATTACAGATGCACAGTGATCTCTTTCAGTCTGTGTTCATCAGTCATTACATGCATAACAGGAAAAACGGGTTTGCGCGCCTCACAGGAGTGAAACTGCATTCGATTGTGATCTTCTGTGATGACTCAGCTCAGAGAATGCAGGCACACCTCTCTCTCAGAATGTGTGTATTAATCCACATCAAGTGTTTCCGAGACACAAAGCGATCCTTTACGTCAGAGGAATGAGAGACGTGCTGCTGATGTCAAAAATACTCCCAACAGACAAACATCTGTGCTCAGTGTTCCCCCGTCACGAGCTTCAGGATAAACACATCTAAAGACTTTTATGAGGATGTTTTCAGTGCTTTTAAGAAGTAACCAGGAAAGATTTGCATGCACAGTAATTATCGTGATTGTCATGTTTAACATTAGATCATGAAGACATTTAGCTGTGGTGCTTTAGATTTAGTCCTAAACAATATATCACACAGTTTTACTGTATATTGTGTTCGCATCGTAAACGGTTTCACTCTTCCCTTCTCTTCAGTGAGAACGGCCCTCAAATCACATACGTACGAGACTTCAAAGCCAAAGTTCAGTACTTCAGATTCTGGTGTCAGGTGAGGATTTGCTCCAGTTCTGCAGTTTGTTTTGATGCATAGAGAGATTCTGAACTTGTCGAACGTTTAATGAAGAAGTTGTTCAGAACAATATTAAAGGAACAGTTCATCCAAAAAAGAACATTTGTTGCCGGTTGGATTCACCTTCAGGCCATCCAAGATGTAGATGAGTTTGTCTTTTCAATCATATGTGGAGAAATTCAGCCATCATTTTCTCACCAATGGATTCTCTGCAGTGAATGGGTGCCGTCAGTTGCTTTGACTCTCTTTCTGAAAGCACCCGTCCATTGGTGAGCAAATGATGCAATGCTACACTTGACTCAATCTGAGGAAAAAAGAAACAAATCTACTTTTTGGATGGTTTGAGGGTAAAGTTTTAAAAACGATCTAAAATGAGTATCTTTACTACTTCAGTTCTGTGTAACTGTGTTGTTTTCAATTGGTTTTTTTTTTCTTACAGCAATTAGCAATGCCGCAGCACATAAAGATCAACGTCAGCCGCAAAACACTGTTTGAAGACTCATTTCAGCAGGTAAAACTTTAAAACCGCTGTAAAATCTTCTAACGAGCTAATTCAGGTGTGCTATCTAACAGAGATGCAAAATATGCAGAGCGGTGGGGCGTGAGGACTGGTTAATGTCTTTAAACACGCCAGACATCTGGAGTCTCTGAGATGTGAAATGACATTGTTCTGGTGTGTCCCTACAGATCATGAGCTTTAGCGCTCAGGATCTTCGGCGCAGGCTGTGGATCATCTTCCCTGGGGAGGAGGGGCTTGACTATGGGGGCGTGGCCAGGCAAGTTTCATGTTTCTCTCTTTCAGGAGAATTGATAGTTTTCACGTGATGTCACACACCCTGGCAGGCAAAATGAAGCTTAGACCCATTCTCCAACTAGAAGTTGATTTTTACTGTTTTTGTGTCTTTTCAGCCGATCTCCAGGTCTGGCATTAGCAGTTTTAGCATAGCTTAGATCATTGAATCTGATTAGACCAGAAGCATCTGGTTGAAAAATGACCAAAGACTTTGTATAAACACTGCACAAAAAAATAAAGGGAACCCTTAATCCCTTAATGAAATCAAACTGCCCACTTAGGAAGCAACACTGATTGACAATTCTGCAGGTGGTGACCACAGACCACTTCTCAGTTCCTATGCTTTCTGGCTGATGTTTTGGTCACTACTGCTAGCGGTGCTTTTATTCCATGAGGTTGGTATGAGGGCCCGATGTCCACAGGTGCTTACAGCCCTACACCGTGCAGGACGTTTGCCAGAGAATAAGGGAGGCATTTCTCTGGAGGGTCGCATAGCCCTCCATTAGGTAGACCCCTTGTGAGACCTTGTGAGGTTGGCCTTGGGTTCCTCCTAATGCAAGACAATGCTAGACCTCATTCTGACTTGTTTTAAGAACATTACATCAAAGTTGGATCAGCCTGTAGTGTGTTTTTCAACTTCAACTTCAAGAGTGTGACTCCAAATCCAGACCCCCATGGGTTAATACATTTGATTTCCATTGATGATTTTTGTGTGATATTGTTGTCAGCACATTCAACTATGTAAAGAACAATTCAAGTGTTTAACAAGAATATTTCATTCATTCATTCATTATTTTAGTGCTCCCTTTGAGCAGTGTATTTCCTGTTTTAAACTTGACTCTTCTGTAGGGAAGAAATGATTAGGAACTATACTGTCATCCTGGCGTAATAATCAAGGACGTTTGCTGCCGTAACATGGCCTATTATAATAAACACACTTATATTGTAATTATTATTTTTTAGTCATATTATTCATCGAATTTGTCAGAAACTGTGGGAATGTGCTCCATGAAAAGACAAGTGGAGGACTAGATATATTTTTAGCTCTGTTTATTGCGAACTAAAACGGAACATAACATTTAAACTATGCAAAGTTTTCATTACTTCAAATAAATGTTAACTGAAATCAAATAACATAAAATCATATCAAATAAAGCATGAACGTGTTTTATTTCAACTTAAAAATAACTAAAGCTAAAATTGAAAGAAAAATAATATATATAAAACAGCATCTCAGTAAGGCTAACCTTGAAGTTCACATTATGGTTACTAAAAGAGGTTTAATTTGCTTCCTTTAAAGAGTAAGCCCAAATGTGAATATGCAGATTTAAGGGAAAAAAAAGTGTTGAGGCCTCTCATGTTCTGATGCAGTGTTTTTTAATTTGTTTAAAAAGTGATTTAGGTTTGGTGAGTCCGCTGTGGTGCTGTAAATGAAATCATGTTGTATGTTTTGTTCAGGGAATGGTTCTTCCTGCTGTCTCACGAGGTGTTGAACCCCATGTACTGCCTGTTTGAATACGCTGGCAAAGACAACTACTGCCTCCAGATAAACCCCGCCTCCTACATCAACCCCGACCACCTCAAATACTTCCGCTTCATTGGACGCTTCATCGCCATGGTAACGCCGCCTCGCCATATTTGGCCAGTGTCAGATTGTATTTCAAGTGGCGCGATGTTAAACAACTGTTCCTGTTTCTTAACTGGGTTTGAACATTCAGGAACATTATATCGGCCAAGACTGGTAAGCTTTTATTCTGTGTGTTTCCTGCAGGCCTTGTTTCATGGGAAGTTCATTGATACGGGCTTCTCGCTGCCGTTTTACAAGCGCATCCTGAACAAGCCCTTGGCTCTGAAAGACCTGGAGTCCATCGACCCGGAGTTTTACAACTCGCTTATCTGGATCAAGTCAGTTTCCCATCTTTACTCAACTCTATAATACTCATTACGAATAAGCACAATGTGTTAAAGTCTTACAGAAGTGTACGTGGTACTATGGGAGTGTAATATATAAGGTACTTTAAAGAATACAATGGTACTTTTTGGGTACTTTAAAAAAAAAATAAAAAACAAACAACAGCAAAAATACTTAAAGAATATGAGTATTAATAATATTCATGACATAACACACGAAACAAAATGTCTACGTAAATTTATATATGGAAGGTTTAATATATGTTAAATAGAAGCAACACTTAAATATATAGATCTATGTTATTATATAATCATATTATGTATATTGTGTTTTTTAAATAGATTGAATAATGAATAAATAAAAATTTACTATATCAAATATTTTTTCTTGCAAAAATAAATATAAATGTAGCTAAATGATTAATACTACTACAAAATATGTAAATAAAGTTCACTTTATAAAACGAGTAAAGTTGCATTACTTAAGTATTATGTGTTGAGAAAAATCTAGTAAATAGCAAATTATTATTTTGTTAATTATTTATTACAGTGGTAAGTCTTTTAAAAAAAGCCCAATTAAAAAAAACATTATTAATATTACATTTATTGATATAGTATTAATTTATAAATGTAAATTATTCTAACAGTTAATCGTGTTTCATATATGCAAGTAGAAATTGTGTTGTTGTTCTTTTTTTAAATGTTTGCCTTGGTTACCTTGAATGATTGTTTATGGGTACTTTTTGTTAGCGTTATAAGCTGAGTTTGTATTATGAGTTCTTCTTGTGTGTGTGGTGTGACTATAAACCCTCACCTCTGAAATGAAGCTCAGCGTGATTGATTTCAGTCCTGACTCTGTGTGTGTGTGTGTGCTGTGTCAGGGATAATAACATCGAGGAGTGCGGGCTGGAGATGTTTTTCTCGGTGGATAAAGAGATCCTGGGTGAGGTGTCGACTCACGAGCTGAAGCCGGATGGAGGGAACATCCAGGTCACGGAGGAGAACAAAGAGGAGTACATCAGGTGCCCGTCTCGGCCTCATAATGAAACACTCTGGATGCTAAATAAAGCCAGACCCCACGCTGACACACATAAAGCCGTCTAGATGCTTTAGTACCGGGCATGCTGATGTAGTTATAAAGGATATATTCATTTTAATCGTCAAGGTGCAGTTAGTGATGATCATATAAAGAAAGGAGCTCAGTCCCAGTCCATTTCAATTAAATTGCGTTGCTTAGACTTGCATATCTGCACGAGATCACAACTCTTATTTTTTCAACCAAAACCATAAAAAACTCCCAGACATTCAGTAAGTGCTAGAATACCAAAAATAGTCTCTCTTCTTTATTTTAGAGCCCTTAAAGTGAAATGTAAAAGTGTTTAAATCAACATTTTGAGGTTTCAGGGAGGTTCCTCTGCTGTTTTTGATGATGACACTTGAGATGATTGTAGAGATAGATTCATTGTGCATTATGGGTCTTTAATGACCGTCCTAGCGCAGCACAAGCCATTGAAATGAATAAGTGTATTCCACGTCCAGTGTGAAATAGAGTTTTGATTGGTGACCTAATGGTGACCTAGTGTTGTGTTATCCTAAATAGAGGTAGAAAGGTTAACAGAATATGTATAAATACACGCCGAAATGTTAGCTGGCCATTAAGTGCTTTCCAAACCAGGTTCTGTGTTGATGAGCTCTTCCTCTGTTCCAAGCTCTAGTGAGCTGCCTAGCTGTCTTCAGATTGTATGCCTCCTCAGGTGTTGTTGAGTGTGTGTGTTGGTTGTAAATGTCCTGTTGTGTGTGTTCAGGCTGGTGGCGGAGTGGCGTCTGTCTCGTGGTGTCGAGGAACAGACTCAAGCCTTCTTTGAAGGATTTAATGAGGTTCTTCCGCAGCAGTACCTGCAGTATTTCGATGCCAAAGAGCTGGAGGTAAGAGACGCTGATTTAAATCCTCCGCACAGAGCTGCCTCAAAAATATATGTGCACTCGAGTCACATTTATTTGAAAGTCATTGCGTAACATAACAAAACGCAGTCAATATTTCGAATATATGTTGCAAAGACTTCAAATCCCAAACACACTTCATCTCATTGAAATACTTCTGGATCTGTTCTGTAATAACCGTGTTTGTTTGTCGTAGGTGATGTTGTGTGGAATGCAAGAAATAGATCTAAATGACTGGCAGAGAAACACCATTTACAGACATTACACCTCCACCAGTAAACAGATCTTGTGGTTCTGGCAGGTAATGACACGATAATCTGCATTTTAAATGAATCATGTTTCAGACTGCACCGAGACACTGTCTCTGTTCTCTTTAGTTTATTAAAGAGATGGACAACGAGAAGCGCATGAGACTGTTGCAGTTCGTCACTGGCACCTGCCGTCTGCCTGTCGGAGGCTTTGCAGACCTGATGGGTGAGTGACTGTGAAGGTCATGTGAAATTCAGGTTTATTTACATAACCAAAAGAAACAGCATGTACTGTGCATTTAACTACTATTACGGGATGTATTACACCATTAAAGGGTAAGTCCACCCCAAAATGAAAATTCTGTCATTAATTACTCTCAAATGTCGTTCCAGACTAGAGATGTTCATTTTAACCGTTAAATGACCGATATGAATTTGGCCAAGATTGATACAATCAGTTAAACAGTTAAATAGTTTATTTCAGTATTTTACCTAATTATTTTAAAAGGTTTGCTGCATTGTTCAAGTACGCCACAAAAAAAAAAAAGTATTTTACTGTCCACATTCACACAGCAGCAGAATCCAGTTTTAGAGTCCTAATACAGGAAGTGACAACAGCGTTCTGTAACGTAACTCACCTGGAAATGTTCAGGACTTGGGAACGGAACAGGACTGGACAACTGTCACATGATACAGATGTACCATGTAACCAGATGTTACGTGTGTTTTGGGGAACTTATAGTGATGGAGAAATGAGCTGCGTTTTATTAGATCTGGTTAGTTTTGTGTTCTGTGCGCGATTCAAATGCTCCGCTCTCCGCTCAAAGCTGCTGTCGGTTAATGAAGGTTTGAAGAAAGAACTCACGCCTCATGTCAGAAAGTGATAAGACTTCTGGTTTTATGGACGTTGCCATCTTTAATATTATGTGTGTTTCTCTTATAGGCCTATTCTACTTTATAATGTTTTTCTCTGGTTGCAGAAGTGCTGCAGGCGTATGATATGAATAGATATGATCATGTGAATCTTCATCTTCTCTACACATGTACAATGAATCCGCAGAAAACAAATATTACTATTTTCGACGGGGCACAGGCGCTTACGCTTTCTAATTGAATTCAATTCTAATTTCAAAGAAATTGTCGGTTAATAACCGTTATGAACATCCCTATTCCAGACCCATACGACCTCTGTTCATCTTCAGAACACAAATGAAGATGTTTTTGATTGATATCAGAGCCATCTGACCCTCCACAGTCAGCAACACAACTGAAATGGTCCCAGATCTAGAAACATCAGCTACAGTGACGCTACGAGAATACTTTTTTTGTGCAAAGAAAATAAAAGTAAAAATATCATAATTTACTCAACCATTCTTCTCCCATAAATTGACGTTCCGCCATTTCGGAGAGTGTCAGAGAGTGCAACCCATACGCAAGCTCTAATGTATTCGACGAAATCAGCCCTGTTTCCATCCGCGTGAAAGCATGTACATGATCATAATCTGCGGTTGTTTACGCCTAAAGGAAACGCATGTTTTGTGATGCTCTAAAAAAGTTTTTGTTTTTGCACAAAAACAGTATTCTTGTAGCACTGCAAAACTGTTTTCCTGATGTTTTTACTATGTTTCTGGCTCTGGGATTATTTCAGTTGTGTTGCTGTCTATGGACGCTCTGATATGATCAAAAATATCTTAATTTGTGTTCAGAAGATGAACAAAGGTCTTATGAGTTTAGAACGACATGAGAGTGAGTAAATTTGACCTGATCATAGATGTTTAGATATTATTAGTTGAATGTTTTTGGTTTGAGTCCTGGAGGAGTGTGACGTTTGTCATGTGTTTGGTTCAGGGAGTAACGGACCACAGAAGTTCTGCATCGAGAAGGTTGGGAAGGAGAACTGGCTTCCCCGCAGCCACACATGGTACATAATCCCACTTCATATAAATCCTATTTTGATCTCAAAATTGAAGATGTGTAAGTACAGAGGACTTTTAAAACAGGAGGTTTTAAAACATTTGTCCAATAGTTGCACCTTTTCAACTGTTTAAATACATTGATTTAGCAAAGAGATTCATCAAAAGGCAAAAACACTTTCAACATAGTAAGCATAAATGATATATAGAACAGTGTATGAGTGTGTGTGTCTGTATATTATGCATGTTTGTAGTATATACTGTATATTATATATATATATATATATACGTGTCTGTTTTAGTATTTGTGTATAATATGTAACTCATTTATGTGAACTTTTTGAAATTATTTTTTTGTGGTGGTTCCAAAATATTGTTATATCTAGATAAAAAACAATATAATTTATGATTGTTTTAGTATTTAATTATTGTTTATATTAACTTTTTACCTATTTTAAAAACTATTATTTTTATTAGTAATATTGCTGTGTAATGCAGCAGCAGTGTATATATACATTACTCATTGAGGACACTTGTTTTTCTTTGTGCTCCAGTTTTAATCGTCTGGATCTGCCGCCGTACCGCAGTTACGAGCAGCTGAAGGAGAAGCTGATGTTTGCTATTGAGGAGACAGAAGGTTTCGGACAGGAGTGAGATGGTCTCTCTCCACACACACACACACACACACACACACTCACAAAGAGAACATCTCATGCACACTTTCCTGAAAGGACAGGCAGATGATCTGACACACAGGTGCATTATGGGAAATTATGGGTTTCTGCGCTCACCTGTCACTTGGTATTAATTTCTGTATCCCCGTGAGACGAGGAGGCTTTATGCAATGTCAGAGACGTGCTGCTGACGTTTCTACATGTGATTAATCCAGCGAGTGCCGTTCTGAACCACTCCAGAAGAAAGTCTCAGAACGATTGGAATGATTCACCAGAGCTCTGAGAATGTGTGTTTTTATGTTCACGAACCCTTCGACGGGTCTCCTTGTGCCTTTTTTCCTCACTGTCATCCGAATAAACTGAGTTAATAAAGTGTAGCACTCGACAGCAGCAGGATCTTCAGCCGAGGACCTGACGGCTTGTTGCACAGCTGACCAAATTATTCATTCAGACCGTCAAGAAATGGCCGGTTTCATCCCAAAATCATATAGAAATAGAATTTTGCTAAAATAGAAGACTAAATTACAAACACATTCATGACAATTAAACACATTTTTGCAGATTCTCATTACTATAATGTGGAAAAAATGTCTTTTCCACATGTTTTTGTAACTGTAAAGTGAAAGAAAAAAACTAAACAGTATATATATATATATATATATATATATACTTTCAATTGTAAGTAAACATTGTGTTGTAGTGAATTTAACTTGTGCTGATCTAAACAAAAAATAAACATTTAACAAAACTAATACATTTAATAAATAACAGATTTTTCTCCACATTATGCTAATGTAAATTAACAAAAAATGTAAAATGTTTGATTTTCATGAAAATACAATTTTTTATATATATATATATATATATAAATAATAAATTTAAATACACACACACATATAGATATATATGTATGAGCTTTTGAGGTGAAACATGGCTTGGACATTTCTAATATGATGCAAATGACTGTAAGGGACGTTCTGGTTCTCCAGCGCAGATTCAATGAATTAGTAATGAATTCTCTGAAATGAACTGAAACTGTGGTTTTCGCTCACGGCGCTGGCCTTGAATCCCTGAAGCGATAATGTGAGTTTCTTTGGGCCTAAATTTGGGAGCGTGCAGTATTTGTCACGGGTACCGCTCTAGTTCTATAGGGCGGCTGCTCAAGTAATCTGGAAGCTCTTGAGCTGTTCAGATCATGTCTCATGAAGAATTTGAAGTGGATTTTGTCTAAACCACTGGAGGAGCCCAAAGCCCCGCTATAAAGCGTTAAACTGTGATTCAGTGCATTGCATTATGGGTAATAATATCAAGACTCGTATGGATGAGTGTTTTAGGGTGTCAGGGAGGATCTTTTAGATTTTCAAAAAAATAAATCAACATCAAATATTTATTTAAACAGCTATTTTTATCCAATTTACCCTGTTTGAATGAGATTGAACCCTTGGAGTCCTCAGGATGATGGATTTAATGTGATACGACTCTTTTTTTCCGACTGATCCATGTAAACCAAACCACTTTGACTCTGTATATGAACTGAATCCTGTACATGGTGTGAATACTTTCCTCTGTCTTCAGATTAATCATGATTTTAGTATTAAAGAAGCAGCGGCCACTTTCACGGTCGTTTCAGAGTTTATTTACTGGCGTTGATTTGTATGTATAGTCAAATGTGAAAAGATGTTTAGCAGTTGAATAAATAATTCTATGGGAAAATGCCTTGCACTTGTTTTTGTATTTAAATTTTTTGAGACCTTCATGTTTGTGAAACAAAAGCGTTGGCTTTAAGCCCACAGGGGATGAAGCACAGTTGCTTTTAACTTGAAAAGCCATCTTAAAAACAATGCATATGCTACAAAACCTCATAAAATTAGAAATGACTGGGCAACTAACTAAAAATACTAAATAAATAAATATTTTTAGTAAATTAAAAGATAACAACACTGGTTTGTAACATTTCTGTTCCACATCTCATTGCATGGCTTATGGACCAGCTATAAAACAGTACATAATAACCGTACTGCAAATGTGCAGAAATTCAGCTCAATATTTATTTGAAACCGTATTGATCAGGTTACAGTCTAAAGTTTATCTCAACAAACGTGAGAAATCAGCTTACAATAATGTTTTAATATAAAACAAATATAAAAAGATCAGTAACAGGGACCCAGCCCTAACTGATGGGGAAATTCATTTATGCTTTTAAAAACGACTGAAAGCCGATGCGATTCGTAAACAACGTGATGCAAATTTGTAAGACGTAGAAGCGGCGTGTAATCAGTTGGCCGTCTGAAAGCACATGGGTTCAGAGAGCAGTCTGTCGTCTTCCTGCATGTGATCCAGTCTTGTCTCACTCCTCCCTCGCTCTTCTCTCATCTGCTCATGATCTTCATCCTGCTGCGTCTGGCCGTCGTTATCCTCGCCCTCCTCTTCGGTTTCTCCGTGTTCATCGGGTTCTGCAGTCGGAGATCCGTCCCCTGTGTCTGTGGAAATAAAACGTGTTAAGGTTGTAATCAGATATATATAGGTACGTAGATGCCTCATTAGCGACTGTTTCCATGGGCTGCGACAGACTGTTTCCATGGGCTTCCTGACTGAGACAGGAAAGTTATGTATCAACTCATCTAAGCTGAGGGACGAACATGTTTTCCTTTAAAATTGTATATTTGACATCAATGCGTGATTAAGTAACGACTAGCAAACCAAACCAGTTCATTGAAAGAATCAGTCTTGGCTGGTGTAAGGTACTGCAAATACAAATGAGCACTGTGTCTGTCACACGACTCTGTTCCTCTTTCAGGCTTGAACTGATGGTAAAACTACTAATGACATTATGAACTGTCATTACATTTATTTTGAAAGCTAAAATGGTTACACAAAGGGGCGTAACACTTCCGCCATGTACTTGCGGTATTCAGCCAGTCACAACACACCGTGTCAGCTGGCCAATCAGAGCAGACTATGCATGTCAGAAGTTTGAGAGAGGCGGGGCATAGAGAAGCTACAATAATACACATTATTTGAAAAATAATAACATTAAAGCATGTCAACATATTCTATACCAAAGATACCAAATAATGATCTTTAAAGTAGCATCATATGTCTGTATGTGTTTTTTTGACTCTCAAAGAGCTGGCAGCCACTGACTTGCATTTGATTCACAAAGGACCATGGATTCAGATAAAAATCTTAAATTTTATCCTGAAAATAAAATCATCTTGGATAGTCTGATGGCAAGTAAACCTTTATTTTTGGGCGAACTATCCCTTGAATGTGTGTGTTTTTACCCTGTCCGCTGCTGTCCCGCCCTGGGGTCCCGTCTGCTCCCTGCGCGGCCCCTGCCAGCGGACACTTGTGCTCTCTGTAGTATTTCTGCCGGGTGAAGCCCTTGTTGCAAGCGGTGCAGCGGAAGCGGTAGTTATCGGTGTGAGAGCGCTGATGCTCCAGCATGTGAGCGCGACGACTGAATGATTTCTGACAGAACTGACACTTATACGGCTTTATACCTGCACGACAGAACAGGAGACTATACTTATATGTGCTCTATACCCTATTACATAGTTCCACATTATACCATGAAGAAAAAACACTTGTTTTGCAGTATAAAAACAAGATTAATTCACCTGATAAGCAAAACTATTACTAAGCAATTAAGTTTAGTTGTTTCTAAGTATTTTTAAAGTAAACACTCTTATTTAGAATAAAAGAATTGAATAATAATTTTGAAAAAAAATAATAATAAAAAATAAAATAAAAAGTTATATACACATAAATAATATTCTATTTTTTTAACAAGTATATATACAATTTGTATTAAAACTCGTACACAATATGCAATATTTATATATTATATTTATTTATATATAATGCTTGTGAACTTTTCTAAATTATATTTCTTTTTTAACAATGAAAGCTAAAGGAAAACTGAATAAAATCTAGAATTATTAAAAAGTCTAATATAAATTATAAAAACAACAAAATTACGGAGATGAAAAAAGTAGAAAAATAAAAACAAATTAAAAGTCTTCGTAAAAACCTCAAAATTCTAAAATAACATGGAGTAAAACTATTACATATTATTTAAGTTAACTGTAATAAAGCTGAAACCAAATACAATAAGAATATTAGTATAAAATTAGTACACAATAGAATACAAATACCACATTAAAACTTCAGAAAACACTTGAGAATTTGTAATGATAATTAAATAATTTAAGCTTAAGAACTAAAATTAATTAAACTACAACCAAAATTGTATAAAACTAAATAAAGCTAATTAAAAACAAACAGAAAAACCGCATAACAAAAATTACTAAGCGTAATCTAATATGATTAAACTAAAACTGTAATATAATGTACTAATAGTAAATGAATAATACTAAAATGATTAGTAAATAAATAAATGTTTGGGAAACACATTCCACTGCACAATAACCGGAGACTAACTTCATTAACTGCGTTCGAAGCCGGCGACACTAACACAGATAAACAGATAAACAAACACAGACCGGAAGTTAACTTAGGTTTAGGCGCGTGTGCCCGATGAAACCGTCTATAAGAGTAATACTACAACAGAGCGATATAAATCTTGATAACTGAAATAAAGCTGATATGAAATATCAGCACCAGATGGAAAACTGAAGTTGAGGTCTTCATCATCATCCTCACCTGAATGTGAAAGAATATGAGCTTTGAGTTTGTCGGGCCTGTTGAACTCTTTGGTACAGCCCACATGAGTCCTGCCACAGAAAACCACAGAAATCCTCATCAAACACATTCACATCACACTGCTGCTCATCTCATGCCTCGCTCACCTGAAGGGACACTTGTACTTCTTGAAGGGTTCGTGGATCAGCATGTGTCTCTTAACTTTGTCCTTCCTGTTGAATGTGGCCTCACAGACGGAGCATTTATACGGCTTCTCTCCTGCAAAACAACATCTCCTTCATGTCACAGCAATATATCAGACACACAAGAAATTCAGTTTAAATGTGACTTGACTATAAATAATGAATATACACATATTATTTAAACCACGTTTCTGGTTGTGCTTAAAGGAATAGTTCACCCAAAATTGAAAATGGGAGCGAGTCAAATATTCTGTAACTTTCATTTTTGGGTGAACTATTCCTTTAATCGTGTTTAATTGTTGCCCAGAAAAAAAACCCTATTTATTAAGTATTTCAAGAAGCTTCAGAAACTCATCTATGTTACACAAACTGCATATGTTTTAGGAGTAAAGGACATCAGGCACAGTACCTGAGTGGATCTTTGTGTGTAGTTTGAGGTAGTGCTCTGTTTTGAAGAACTTTTTACAGATCTGACATTTGAATTTGCCGCTGATGCCGTGAGTGGAGAGATGTCTGCGGAAATACCTCTCACACGGAAACACCTGACACACACAAACACGTTTACTGCTGTTGTCTGCGTTTTTATTTGATTCTTGATTCTTCAATACGACTCTTCAAACAGACTGCCGTGTTCTGTGCCATCATCAACTACAACTGTTGAAGGACTTTAATTCCTAAACTAGAATTCAATTCCAATTCGAAAACGATTGACAATAACATTTAATGAACTGAATAAATCAATAAACTAAAATAAAAAAAACTAAAATATAAAAATAAAAGCTAAATCCAAAATATGAATGAACACTATGGTATCATATAAATAATAATGAAATATGACTGACCTTCTGGCAGTGAGGACAGGGGTAGTTGTGTGTAGCATTTAGAAGATGCTGTTCTAGAGCTTCCTGTGTGGAATATTTACTCTGACATTTCATACATCTGAAAACAAAAACAACACTACATTCAGATTTCAGCAGTTCAACCTCGTAATCTCATTAATGTGACCTGAAGTGGCTGGTCGGTGGCTGTGTGTGTGACCTGTAGTAGCTGGTCTCTTTGCGCTGGTTCTGCTGTGGACAGAAGCTGTGTGAGTACTGATGAAGGCCGAGATCGAAGAGCGAAGGGAACACTTTACTGCACTGGTGACAGCGGTACGTCAGCTGCTCCTGGTGTGTGTGGATGTGCTCCAGAAACTGATCCAGCTTCTGAAACGTCTGAGAGCAGCTCTTCACCACACAGCGGTACACCTGACAGAAACTTCACAGGGTTAGTCACAAACGACCATCACTCACTGAGGGGATATTAAACGGCCAACTACACTTCATCGTTATCTAATGTTTGAGGTTGTGTACGTCTGAAAAAAAAAATGCTATACATTTATCAAGCATTCTTACCTCGTTTTGAAAAATACTTCTAAATGTAGTAATCTTATGTAATAATCTCAACATTTAAATAACACATTCAAATCAAAAGTTAACATGCTGACATTTGAAACAGAAATCTTTCGTAACATTATAAATATCTTTATATCTGTCACTTTTGATCACTTTAATGCAGGGGTCGGGAACCTTTGGCTCTTTGGTTAAAAAGTTTCCAGACCCCTGCTTTAATGTGTCCTTGCTGAATAAAAATATTAATTTCTTTCAAAAAGCAACACATTTTACTTACTTTTTGCTATAAATGAGGTTAGAAAAAAAAAAATTCTAGAAATATTCTCGTCAAACTATTTTAATATTTTATGCTGTTTTGCTTTATGTAATTATATAGTTATCTAGTTTCGACTCAGCACCTGTTCATTCTTGTGTTGTGTCATGTGAGACTTCAGTTGGAAGTAGGTGCTGAATTTGGCCGAGCAGAACTGGCACTGATACGAGCTGTCGATGAGGATGATCTGCTTGTTCTGGTTCGTCCCACTGCTCTGTTTCCCGTCTGCTAAACCCGGTGTCTCCTGGACTTCCGAGTCCTGCTCCTCAATGGCTGGAGATGAGGTCACACAAATGATCTTTAGGATAATATATTAGATATAATAAGAACTCACCATTATTAAAGGAATAGATCACTCAAACATAAAAAAAATGCTCAAAATAGTTATACTTTCAGGCATTAAAAATAAAGAGTTTGTTTCATCATGGGAAGAGATTTGGAGAAATTCATCTTTACGTTTCAGTAATGGATGCTCTGCAGTGAATGGGTGCCGCTGCTAAAAACATCCTAATAATCCACACCACTCCAGAGGAAAGCTGTGTGCTTGTGAGAAACAAATCTATCATTAAAGCATCTTTAAACCATTGCTTCTGGCTAAAAGATGAGTCAATAATCCATCCATAATAAGTCCACCTCCTGTTGTCATCAAAATCCACCCATACAGTATATTTATTTAGAGCTTTTGTCTTCTCCAGATGGTAACTGATGGACTGGAGTGGTGTGGATTATTGTCATGTGTTGCTGTTGAGCTGTTCGGACTCTCATTCTGACGGCACCCATCCACTGCTGAGCACATGACGTGATGCTACATTTCCCAAATCTGATGAAGAGACAAATTCATCTTAGATGACCTGAGAGGGAGTTCAGCATATTTTTGAGTGAACTGTTCCTTTAACTCATGCTGTCTGACCTTGCTCTTGTACTTCCTCCTCCGTCTGTTGTGAGTTTTCATCACTATTAAGAGGAAGTACGCGTATGGTGATGGGCATCCGGGAGGCGGTGCTGTGAACTCCAGCGGGCCAGACCTTGTGCGTCTGCATGTGTTTCTTCACGTTGGACTTCTGAGCGAAGGCACGGCCGCACACAATGCACTGAAAGGGCTTTTCACCCGTGTGACTGGATATTTAAATGTTGGACAGAGTTTTAGGTGCCATTTTTTTTTTTGCATCAAAACAATTTATTGCTTACATTCTAAGAATATAACCCTCATATAATCTCTTTTACCTTCTAATATGCTGCTGGAGGTCAAAGTTCTTGGTAAACACTTTTTCACAGTAATTGCACTTGAGCTTTTGCACTTTTCCTTTAGTCTGCCCTGCTGGAATACAATAAAAGTTTTTTTAACTTGTAAGCAGAACATAACTGCATAAAGTATTCTTGTCATTTTAAGTCACTTTATATGCAGTACTGTTTTACATGATCTTTCAGACATCATCCTAATATGATGATATACTGCTCAAGAAACATTTCTGATCATTTTCAAAGTTGAAAACAGTTGCGCTGCTACACTTGAGCAATTGAATGCATTATTGCTGAGTAAAATACAAATGAAGAGTTTGTTTGCAAAAACAGATAACTGTTTTTAACAAAAGTAATGTTTTTTCATTGTGCATTCCAATTAATCTCAATCATACTGCAGCAGTTGTTTTTTTTGACTAGGTAAAAAAATTAAAAACACAAAAACATGATTTAACATAATAAAAAACTTGATTAAAAAAAAATTCTTACTGACTTTGAAAAGTCATACTTGTTAAATTATATATTATGTTATATACTATTAAAATATATATTGTATTTTTAAGCGGATGATGTACAGACAGTGTGAACTACCATCCTGTGTTTTCTTGGAGGTTCTGGCTCTCTTAGGAATGATAACCTTGTCATATTCGCCCAGCTCAGAGAGGTTTGTGCTGATGGTGCAGGTCTTGTTTTTGCTCTGTTTTCCTGGGCTGTAAACCGGAGCCGTGCTGAACACCTGGCCCTCCACACACTGACTGGGCACCTGCCAAACACGGACACATTAGGTGAATAAATTATTAACTAAAACTATTACAATTGTTTTTATGAATGAAAACAGAGCTAAAAAAAAATACTTAAATACTTAAAAGTAGAAATGTTTTCTTGGCAACAAACCAAAATAAAAAAAGTGTAAGTTTGAAGTAATAAAATTGGTAAAATTGCAATTAAAAAAAAAAAGATATTAGAAATATATATATATATATTCTTAATATATAACATCTATATATAAAAAATGACAAACTAAATTAAATTTAAATAATACTAAGATAACATTGCCTACTAAGACACACAACAAAATACTATACTTAAACAAAAAAAATTATTATAAATAAATTGTATTAATACTAAAACATTAATAAATACTATAATATAAAATTATATAAATACTATTATATAAAGTATATAAATAATGCTAAAATAACTTTGCTTACTAAAACAATACTAAACCTTATAATACAGAAAATAATACTAAAAAAAGGAAAGAATTCAAGATATTACTATAATAGCATAATTTTCTGTTATGAGTCCATTACATTGTGTTTAGATGTTTGTAAATACCATCTTTATCAAATGTGCAGCACATAGTTACATTTTATGAATATTTGAGTGTTTAACACTAGTAAAATATGAGCACTACATGTAATGGTGTGAATGAATGAACAGTGCTGTACCTGAATGGACTGAAAGGACTGAAGGCCCAGTGTGGGCACTTCTGCAGTACCACCTCCGGCCATAGGGGGCAGAGTGCTGTACACCTGCACCACTGAATTACTGTTGCTGGAGGGCACCTGTGAGGAAAGGGACGTGGCCTGTGCTGGAGGGAGGGACTGTGGAGGCTGCTGATGGTGCTGGAGGTACGAGGTTCCTGAGTGCATGCTAAGATTACTCTGAAAAACACAAGCCGTGTCAGAAACAACCAATTTATTTCCAATCCTCTAAAGAACAGTTTGCTAGAAATGTCCTCAGTATTAAGCCACCCAAAATATAGATATAAAATACTCTCATTCTGACGGCACCCATTCACATCCATTGATGAGCAAGTGATGCAATGCTGCATTTCTCCCAACCTGATGAAGAAACAAACTCATCTACATCTCGGATGGCTTTAGGGTGATCGGTGTTATTCAGTACCTGTACTGATCCCTGCATGGCTGTCATCGGCTGATCCAGAGAGCTGAACGCTGATATAGCAGACATCAGGACCTCGTCGCTGACCAGCACGTTCCCCTGAACCAGTGTGTGTGTGAGCGGAGACTGCGGCACGGTGATGTACGTCGACACCTTCAGGATCACATGAAGATTAAAACAGCATCAATATGTGACCCTAGACCACAAACCCAGTCATCTGAATGCTGAGCTATTACGAGATGTACGGTGTTTAGGACAGGACAATATTTGTCTAGATACAACTATTTGGAAATCTAGAGTCTGGGGATACAAGAAAACCTAAATATTGAGAAAATCCTTCTTAGCCATGCATATTACTGATAAAATATATGATACGATTTCAATACATCTACAAAATATCTTCATGAAACATGATCTTTACTTAACGTCCTAATGATTTTTGGCAAAAAACGAAAAATTTATGATTTTGAAACTCTCTATGGACACCTTGCCAACAGAAAAGCTGTATTATTTTTTTTTATATAGCATTATAATATGATATTGTGCTAATTTACAATATAGCATTTCTATAAAACAGGAAAAACTATTGCGATAAACTAAATTGTGATACAGTGATCCCTCGTTTATCGCGGTAGATGCGTTCCAGACCTGGCCGCGATAGGTGAAAATCCGCGAAGTAGGG
>JAUMHI010000069.1:14381667-14394971 GCA_032359435.1 Enteromius unitaeniatus
AAGGCTCCAAAGAAAAAATCTGCGAAGTCGTGAATCCGCGATAAACGAACCGCGAAGTAGCGAGGGATCACTGTACTACGAATTCTACTACTAATAACAATATAAAACACACAAATATTAATGAGCTGCTGGGTTGAGGAATATTAATCACGGTGTCTGCGTTCGCGCGAATTGATTTGTTCAGCCAATGAGATTTTCATTAGCGCATTAGCCCCGCCCACTGCCAGAAACCAGCGGTTCTTAAGCCTTTACCACAGAAGAGCCTCAAATAAATTATAGCGATGCCACATTTTATTGTCAGTAATGGTAACGGTGTTGTAACCGGGGAAACGTTCGTTATTTATTTATAACGCCATTAATCGATTAATATAATGCATCGCAATTCTTGTTGGAATCGATTCTGAGCTTTTAACAGCAGATGGCGCTGCATGCTTTAGAAACAGCTTGCTTTGAGTACTTTACACACACACACATGCAACTTGAGCTTAAAATAATCATTCATAAAGTTCAAAACGAATTGGAAAAGTGTGCAGAGTGGGTTAATCTAGCAGCATAAAAGCCGAGGTGCAAGTAGCCTAGATTTGCCGCTTTCTTGAGTGTGCAGGTTAAAACTATCCTTGAGCGCCATCTGCTGTCAAAACCTGAGGTACAATCAATTTGAGAGAGAATGGCAATGCATTAGGAAGAGTAGTGATTTGTCCATGTACCTGTCTGTTAGCAGGCAGCTGTGGGCCGGCGCTGATGGACGGGACGGAGGTGTAGGCGTTGTTGGAGGCCAGAGAGACGGTGGCCAGTGACGGTGTGTTGGACTGACACTGTTCCCGCTTGTGAGTCATGAATGCCGGCAAAGAGTTGAACTGCTTCTTACATTTCCCACACAGAAAGACATCGTCATCGTCTGCGGATATAATGCGACACCAAACTACTTAATGAGGCGGTAAATACAAATCAGTGCTGTTATTGATCATTTTAGGTCCATACAAAAATAGATGGAAGACTTGTTGAAGTATTAAAATGACTAAAACAAAAACTGTATAAAAGATAATGCATTACAGCTAAATAGCAATTATTAATATTATCAATTATTAAAAATGATAAAATCATGTACCAAATTAGTAAAAAAAATTAATTCAAAGCTCAAAATATAATAGTTTATATATATATATATATATATATATTACCTTTTAGAACATTACTATGTATATAAAAAGCAATTAATTAAAACTTTTACTATTTATTTTAGGTAAATAAGGCTGAAAAAAAATATATAAATGAAGTTAATTTAACTCTTTAACATTTCTTGACATTTTCAGAATTCATGTTTTTATTGTTTTATTGTATTAGTTAGCTGTGTTTTGTAGTCATTTGTAGCCTAATAACCCACCTGCAGCTTGACACCGTGAAAATCAGGATGTTCCAAAACTGTTAAAAATGCAAATCTGTTTTTGCAAATAAACTCTTCAAAATACAAATACTCAAAAACTTCTTTTTTTTTTAAATTAGAAAAAAAAATATATAAACGTTACTCTGTTAATAACTGAAATTAATAAGCCGAGGAACTAAAATGACTTTAAAAAATACAATTAAAAAGAAAAAAAAGATGATAAATAATCATATTATTTAACAAAAAGTATATATAAATAAATAAAAAATATAATAGAAATGTCAAAACCACATGACAAGCTTAAACTAAACCCGAAACGGCAATAAAAATAAATATATTATAATAGTATAAAGGTAAAACATCATATAAATGCGTGAATAAGTCTCACCCATCGGCTGGATGCTGGTTCCTGAGACATTCTGTGTTCCTGGATCCAGAACACCGCCCTGACCGTCCAACAGTGACTGGACATTGAGCACTGTCTGATTGTCCATGCCTTCAAAAAAATACATAATAATAATTATATATTTAATAATAATAATAATTATTATATATTTAATAATAATAATAATATAATAATAATAATTATTATTATTATATAAAATAAATACATTTATATAAAAATATATGATATACTTTTATACTAAAATTACGATTATTTAAACTCTAAACTATATATTTATTTATGTAAGAACATATTTACGATTGTCTAATGAACATGATTTCCATATTCATGCACCATGATATTTATTTTAAACACTATCAGTTACTTCAGAACACATGTAGCACACAAAACAGACAGATATAACTTATACCAAATAATTATTGTTTGCATGTTTGCAGAATAAAAACATTTCTTAGACGCTGTTCAGCGGCTTTTCCAGGGACGCGCCTCTCTCCCTCCGCCATGATCCGCGGCACGAGGCTGTTATTCCAATCGCGCTTCCTCCCTCCTCAACATCAATCTCTTCTCAGGTGCATTCAGGTGAATAAATCAAACTGACAGCGAACCCTGAGCTAACATTCATTTTTTTAAAAGCGTGCTTTTACTATTCTGACGCGCTGACATTCACTCGAACCGAAACAACTGTATAAAATGCCTTTTCTTGACCTGTTCGTCTCGAGCGCGAATGCATTTTTACTGTAAATATAAAATAATGCATTACGGCTCGTACATATGCTGTGGGATTTTAAATAAAGTGCATAAATACCTTCCAGAACCTCAAATATTGCCTGCGCCATCTTGTATCTCCTCTGTATATCGCCAGCGGTGGGCGGGGCTTAATACAATCATTCACATCGAACAGAAAGTTTATATATTATTGTTTATTTATTAATCCGTGGACTCATTTTTTTATTATATATATATATATATATATATATATATATTGCAATGTGCATTGTTTGGAAACAACAATCTTGTGGCTGTCAGTTTTTTACATAACGAAATGTTGTCAAATTTAAGCTTTAATAAACGTTTAATTAAATTAATCAACATACATAATAGATTAATATTAACTCAATTAGTGTACAGCAACTTTCTAAGCTGCGTCATAACAAAAGGATTGAATATTTGTGTTAAATCTAGACACTTTCTAGTAATGTGTGCATAATATCATGATAACGATTTATTTATTTAGTGTATTTTATATGAAAGTCGCCTAAAGATGATTGTCACACGGGTCAGAAAAATTCACAACAAAATGTAGACTTTATTAAAACAACTTTACTAGACAAAAAGCTTACTCCGCACGAGCAGATGGCTCTTTATTTCTATTCATACAAATAATAACATTTCCGACTGGTCGAAGTTGTTTTGGACACCTTTACTCCTTAAAAAAATGTAAATAAATCCAAAGACGTGAGACGAAATGTATTCATTTCAAAAATTCATTTTAAACGCGAAAAAACTTTGAGTGACAGGCGTCACAGCCAACCACCGGCCTGGGAAGTGAACGCTGACGCGTAGGGCGTACGGCGCAACTTATCAGCCAATCAGCGAGCGGCACGCTGGCACGTGCCAGTTTCGCGGCAAAAAAGATTTGGCGCGTAAAGCTCTGAACAGGTTCTGATCAGCTGGAACAAAAAAACACAACAACAACAGAAGCGACTCCTCCGCGTCGAGCCCGGGACTATCGAGCAGCACCTCCCGCCTCTTTCAGTGGATTTATGCGCTGAATGAGCGACAATCTGGATGTTATTTGAAGTTAATGACAAAACTTCCTGTATGGAGTCATTGAAAAGGACGAAAGCAGAGGATACTTTGGATTAAAGTATCAGACGAGAACAGAAACTGGACTTGGGCTTTGTTCCGCATCCGGATCGGGTTATATGGTTATATTTACTTGATTTTCTAAAGCCTGTTTACTAATATAACACCACGCTTCAATCGCGTTCACTAAAAACTCTGCTCGTTACAAAATATCGCAGCATCGTCAATAATTTGTAATTATTACGCGTATTTTGCACTTTTATGATTGTAATTGCATTGCTGTTAGTATATGATTATGTTTATTTATGATGAAATGTCTGTTTTCAGACGTTTTCAAAAGCACTTCCTTTAAGCAACCACAAATATAAACTCACAATGCATGTGAAATATAGCTTTAACATGTTTATAAATCACATGCACGGTCTTCTACAGAACTTTTGTTGATCTAAAGTGGGTTTTTGCGTTGCAAACTGAAGTTGACCTACATTCTGCCCTTGCTGTGGTTTGGGAGTCTCACCCATATGCTCAGTCAAGGCCTGTTTTTAACATGGCTCATCCAGCTATGCTCTCTTCCGTGCATGCATTTTGAAACACAACGTCATAAGGATTGCAAATAAACCCAGAGACTAAGTGACCCCTGCTGTTTTAGCCCGATATGTCTGAGAGTTTTATATCGGGGCAGACCTCGGAGGACCTGCTGGCAGATTTCGAGTCTCTCTTGAACAATGGCAGCATCGATCTCATTGAAGATCATCAGATTGTCATCATCTCCACCCCCGGCACGGCCACGACCAGCACCGGCACCGGTGACATCTTGCTGTTTGCCACCCCTCATCACACCACCACTGCCACCACAGCCCTGCCGGACCACCGGAGACCCACTTTGGGACGCCCGCCGGTATGCCTTCAGCCTCTCCGGACACACATGCATGCGTTTTATTCCATGCATGTGACCTTTAACCTTTGGGATTTAAATTTTTAGCCTGCCTTTTGGATTTTTTGCCAACTTAAATTCCATTCCGCAATGTAGCGTCGTGGTTCTTATCGGGTCTGGGATTTAAACCCAAGTTGAGTTCATAAGTGGAGTGGTTTGTGATCACCTTTGTAATTGAGTAACTTCTGCCGAAGGTCTCAACGTCTCCACTAGATTATCAGCATGCAATTAGAGGTTTATTGAAGCAGCTTTATTGTTTTATGATACATGCATTATATTTGAATTATGCTCCTTTAGAAGTTTATGATGCATGCATTGGTGTAATAACCGGGTCAGATGTTAATGGCTGTAAAAGATCGTAACCTCTGCTTTCCTTTTGCTTTTGATTTCAGGTGAAGAGAAAGTTGGATTTGGACAGTGATCATCAGTACATCTGCACGTCCCGACCTGCTTCCCATGGACCAGCACCTCCAGCCACACCCGCGCCTCCCAGAGGTATGACCTATATGTTTCTCAGAATAGCCAAGGAAAACTGGTAATATCAGTGCTGAATGTTTTTTTTCCTGTTCACCTAGGTTGCTTTTATTTGATTAAAACCACTATAAAATAGTGAAATATTTTTGTAATTTAAAATAACTGTTTTCTACATGAATGTATTGTTAACTGTAATTTATTCCTGTGATCAAATCTGTATTTTCAGCACCATTACTCCAGTCTTCAGTGTCACGTGATCCTTCAGAAATGATTCTGATTGGAACATTCCTGATTATGATCAATGTTGGATAGTATTTTCTTGATTCTTTGAGAAATGGAAAGCTTAAAAGTGCAGCTTTTACTAAAAATTGAAAGCTTTTGTAACATAAAGGTCTTTAGGGATCAATTTAAAGGGTTAGTTTGACCAAAAATGAAATTGAGCCCATGTTTTACTCAATGCATACTAGGTGTATGTGACATTGTTCAATGTTAAGTTGTATTAAAAATGTCCTTGCTCTTGCAGCTGTTAGAATGGGGATGTTGGTGTTTTGTCCAAAAGTAGTCAAATTCGATACAGAAGGCCTTTATTTACCCCGTGGAGCGGTGTGACTACTTTTATTTGACTACTTTTGGACAGAACAAAAACACACATTACCAATTTTTAAAGGGGTCGTATTATGTTGCTACAAAGATGTTTTTTTTGTGTATTTGGGGTAATGTGTAAACATCTGGTTTACGGTGAAAAAAAAAAACGTACTTTCCACACACTGTACAGTATTGTTTCCTAAGCCCCGCCTCCTGAAACGGGCAATTTATACAAAACTCATTGTTCTAAAAAAGCGAGGTGTGCTCCGATTGGCCAGCTATCCTTGCACTGTGATTGGACGAATACCGTATAGCATCCGGTGGAATTGTTACACCTCTTACCATAACATGATGTCATGTCCCGGCGTGATCACACTGAAACAAGTGTGAAAAACAAACAGACGAGGACGATTCGGTATCTGTAAGCTGATGTAGTGCTTGTGACAGATAACGTGTCGAAGATGATCGCTGCAGCTCAATTCAGAACATTCCCTCGCGGTAAATGCTTCGTGCATGCAGTGAATCTGGCATCACAGCGCGTGCTCAAAGTGGCTTTTGGCCAAAATCCGCCAATATCAACATATCAACAAGTCTTGGCTCGTGAAATCTGATAACTGAAGCTGATAACTGAAGCTGATAACTGATGTCAGAAGAGAGCAATCCGACAGTGTCTCCCATTGCTCCTCTAAATGCTACTTTGGTTTATAAATTATAATTTCATGTTTATATATTTGTTCAAGAAGTATGTTTTCATTGAGAAGGTAAAGTTTTAGTTCATATATCTGACTGTTTGTTTATTACAAAATTATAACAGTGCGCTGTCAATGGATCGTGATGCACCGAGATATTGTTTTGAACCGAATCGATGACATAATAATCGTAATGAACTGAACCGAGTGACCAGTGTAGGATCGCACCCCTAATTTGTTGCATCCAGTGGAGACACCGGACACACTCTAATATTTGTGTTCATATGCTCTGGAGCAGTGTCGGAAACACAACGTAACACTGATTTCTAGTCGTGTCCTCTTTTGGATGCACTTTCACAGCGTCTCCAGAACATGGCACCTGCAGCAACACTACAGACTGAATAATAGCTCCGCTGCCTTTCTTTGCTTAAACATTTGGGCGGGGTTTGAAAAAAACGCACTCTGTGACGGAGAAAAGTTGGGGTGTGTTTAAATGAGCCGTTTCTAGGGGGATGTGGACAAGTCATAACGTTTATAAAGGAAGTGTCTTTGGTTTTGAGATTTTAATCTATGCAACTTCAGGAATTGTATCTATGCTCTTACAGCTTGTAACACTCCAAAGAAAAAAAATCGTGTCACATGACCCCTTTAATATAACTCTGATTGGATTAATCTAAAAGAAGAAAGTCATATATACCCAGGATGCTTTGACGGCTACTTTTTTTTTTTGGGTGAACTAACCCTTTAATCCTCCCTTGCTGCATTGCTCCTTGTTTCTTGTTTTAGTGCCTAAAGTGGTGACTGAAAAGTCCCGCTATGACACGTCTCTGAATCTGACCACCAAACGCTTCCTGGATCTCCTGGCTCAGTCTCCGGACGGTGTGGTCGACCTCAACTGGGCCTCTCAGGTGCTGGACGTCCAGAAACGGCGCATCTACGACATCACCAACGTCCTGGAGGGGATCCACCTGATCTCCAAGAAGTCCAAGAACAACATCCAGTGGCTGTGCGTTCACCTCATTCCTCGCTGATTTGCTCACAAACGACTGGGAGTGTGCAGATGTTTATCTGTTTCGTGTGTTCAGGGGGAACCGTATCGACGGGGCGTCCGTGGCCAGGTTTCAGGCGCTGCAGAGGGAGGTTTCTGAGCTGGCGGAGGCAGAGGAGAAACTGGACGAGCTCATTAACAAATGCAGCTTACAGCTACGGCTCCTCACAGAGGACACACACAACAAGAAATATCCTTCAACTCAATTTATCTCTCTGATTAAATATAGGTAGAGAATGCAGGATCTTCTAAAAATGGCTCTTTTCTTTACTTTTATTGTAAGGATCTTTTAAAGAGCTATACAGAACAAACAAACCACATTGACTTCACAAAAGAAATTAAATAAACAAAAAATAAATGATACAAATAAATGCAATAAATTATAATACTTACTACAGTAAATACAGGTTTAGTCACTTCCATGCTCTTATGTATTAGACTACAAAAAGTTAAACTTAAGATTTATTAAATATTTCATGTGTTTTCCTAAATGCTTTGTCGATCTGTACATGTATAGAGGAGAGCATGATCTCCTTCAGCTCTTTATTTTAGACTAAAATAAGAATTAAATGTAGTGATATAAAAATATACCCATATGGTTAACACTTTTTAATAACTGCACACTATAAGTTAATTAGTTATTACTCAATTCATCCTTTATAATCCATAGTTCCAACATTTTTATGCATTAGTAAACCTTGTTATTGTGCATAAATATATACGTTTAATTGTGTTTTCATACTTTATTAATGATCAATTTATCATTGTTATTTACAAACCAGATATTTAAGAGTTTAATTAAGTCTAAGTAAATGACTAATAAATGATTAAAATTTACATGAATAAGTCTTATTTAGACGCATGATAATAGTTGTTCAGTGTGTTAATAAATGCTTAATTAACACATCACTGCTGTAGTTCATGATGAAATCAGGTAGTTATAAAGTCGCCAGACGTCTGTGTTTGTGAGCTTTTCGAAAGTGAGACTATTTATAAAGAAATCTTCCAAATCTTGAAATGAATAGTTGTGTGTCCCCCTGTGTTGTTTTTTTTCTCTTAGGAAGATAACTGAGCCTTTACATCTTTCTAATAGATATTTTTATAAAGACCAAGGAATTACTTGTGCTTATTAATATTGGAACAAGGTTTTATGAAGGATGACTGTTTACTAGTTCTTCACTAATGATTCAGAGTGTGCAGTTATTATATAGTGTGACCTAAATGTGTTTTCATGTAGGGAGAGAAATGTAGGACCGGGAGGGGATGTTTACTTCGGTTTACTTGACTCTTGGGAACGTGATATCGTCATAAGATGTCGTTCTCTCAACATAAGAAGTCGTGGCCACGAGTTTATTGTTACCAAACCTGCTTGACCATAGCAACCCGGGATTATCAGAGATGTTTAAACATTAAACATTTAATTTACTATTTGTATAATCTTCTATTATATTAACTTGTTAGGGCTATGTTTTTATATTTGGTTCTGGAGTATAGGTGTATACCTAATTAACGTCCTGTATAGTTATTGCTAGTATATTTAATGATTGTAGACTGTTTATTCCCGTGCCTGATGATAAATAAGCGTGTTTTGCGTTTTCATTTGCAAATAAAAATGCGTGAATGATTCATTCCTCAACGAAAAAGACGATCCAACGGCTGCACTAGCCATTAGACTCTATTAATAATGATTAATTTGCAGAAATAAAATGAAATATATTTAATTCAAAGCTTTAAACTGCATTTTAAATGATGTGAATTTAATCATAATAATGATGTTGTTGTTGATGATGCTGATAATTATTACGAAGACAATGCGTTAATGGACATTTTAATATTAATGTAATATTTATTTATGATAAACTTAATATAAATGGTGTTTAGCATCAAAGATGGATTTGGTATTATTCTATTTTGAATTAATATTAATTATTATAAGAATGATTGATTGTATTATAAAAAATACTTTATATTTTTTATGTTTTGTGAAAAGCGCTATATAAATTAAATGTAATGTTTTATTATATCAATTATTATATTGCATGCAATGTAGGCTAAGCGCCATTCATCATAAATAAATATTACATTAATATTAAATGTCCATTAACGCATCGTCTTCATAACAATTAGCAGCATCAACAACATAATTATTAGCCTATTATATTTACAGCCTATAATTTCGATCTTTTTCCATAACGTTCTGACTTTTATTTGCTATGGGTTGCTATGGTCACGCGGCCTTTTTAAACTGTAAATGTAAAATGTAAAAAATACATTTTTATATTTTTTTAAAGTGCAATACAGAACAAGCAAAATAAAAACGAAAAATAATAAAAATACACAAATTAGATGCTTACTGTAAGAAATACAGGTTTACTAATGTCTCTTGGCTCTTATTTATTACAATAAAATATAAAGTTATACTTAAGATTTAACTATAATAATAATAATTAAAATATTCCCCTAAGTGTGTGTGTGTGTAGAGTCATTTAGACCAAAATGATTGAAGTTTATAGATTTAAATGCATCAGCATATTTTTAACATTGTTCCCTACATACTCTACACATATAGATCTATTTCTCTCGTTGTGTATATATAACCCGATCATAGAGTAATCTTCCCAATGTCCTTGAGCTCTTTATTTTTTGGGGCCTTTCTTCATGTTTTGTGAGTAGATTTGAGCGCTTCGAAGCAGATCCTGGCAGCTGAAGTAGACGAACGTGTTAATTAGTGTGTGCTGTGATCTTTAACTTAAAGTCACGCTGGGATATGTTAGATGTCAGGACCTGCGTAACACCGTGAACCCGCCGGAGCAGATCATCATGGTGATTCGAGCTCCGCCGGAGACACAGATGCAGGTGTCTGAACCCAGCGAGGTGAGACCACACGCACACTCTCACTTATTCACGGACGCTCGTAAAGTGTCCTTGTCCCTTTAAATGCGCTCCACTGCTCCTGTCTGTATTACAGGGTTACCAGATTTCACTCAAGAGCTCCAAAGGCCCCATTGATGTGTTTCTGTGTCCCGAGGACAGTTCTGGGGTCTGTAGTCCAGTCACTGATTGTAGTCCAGCGAAATCGTCCAATCAGAGCCCCTCGCAGTCTGATCCCATCTCACAGGAAGTGACATCTTCAACCCCGACTACACTCCCCAGTTCCTCCCCCTTGCCTCTGGGTGCAGATTCAGGTCAGCATGATTAAGCATCTCTTAATTTACTAAAATAATTGTCTTGTCACTTTAGCACAACAAATACTATGTTTACATATCGTGTGTACTTTGTATGTTTATTATTTATAAATAAATACACAGGCGTGTGTGTGTGTGTGTGTGTGTATATATATATATATATATATATAAAATACATATATAAATTTACATAAATATATTTATGTTTAACATATATATATGCGTGTATGTATGTGTGTGTTTATACATATGTGTGTATATATATATGTATTAAATATATATATATATGTATGTATGTATGTATATGTTAAATATATTTGTATTCATATAATTGAAATAATAAATATATGTACGTTTTTACAAAATGTTAACATGAAATATAAATTAATTTCAAATACAAATTTTATAAATTTAGAAAAGGTATTTTAAAATGTAAATGCTATAAATAAAAAAACTCAAAGCTAAATTATTTAATGTTAATTCCAAATAAATATTGACCGATTTAATAATAATTGATTCTTGCACTAATTGTTTACATGTGACTTTTTCAATTCTATTAGTATTTGTTTCTGATATTAATTTCTGTGAAAGAACACACAATTCAAATTCAAAAATTTCTCTTGTTTCAGAGTCATTTCTGGACTCTGACCCGTTTTCGGGCATTTGTGAGATGCCAGATTTCGATTTGTCTCCTTTGGACTCGTCGTTCCTCCTGGAGCGGGGCGGCGTGGCGGACGCCATCGGTCTCCCTCTGGACAGTTTTATCTGCCTGTCTCCGCCACACAACCAGGACTATCACTTCGGTCTGGAGGATCACGAAGGCGTCAGCGAGCTGTTCGACTGTGACTTCGGCGAGCTCGGCCCTCTGGAGTTCTGACGGACGGATCCGAGTGTTTCCACTTCGCTTTTCAATCCAGATAGGCTCAGAGGTCTCTGAGCAGTGCCATTTAATTTATTACTAGAAATAAGTCACCTTTAAAGGAATCGTTTACACAGAAATGTACATTTGCAGAAACGTACTCGCCCTCAGGAAGGCCAAATATGTAGAATTTGTTTCTTTATCAGATTTGGAGAAATCGAGCATTGCACCACTTATTCACCAGTTGAAGTCTGGAGCGCTGTGGGTTATCGTGATGCGTTCGGACTCTCATTCTGACGGCACCCATTGACTTCCATTGGTGAGCGAGTGATGCAATGCTACTTTTTTCCGAATCTGCTGAAGAAACGATCTCAACTACATCTCTGGTGGCCCGAGGATGAGCTCGTGTTCAGCAAACATTCATTTTTGGTGGACTTTCTTAGTTTTATTTTTTTCTATTCAAATGTATTGTAAATATAATGTCATCGTGAAGGTTTTAGGAATGTGGAAATGGTACCGGATAGAGGTTTGAGTATAAACTGACAGGTTTTATGGACTATTTCTCAGGAGAATCGTATAGTATTTCAGGCGAGTGACGTGTTAGTATGTGTTTAGGGTCTGGTTATGTTGCATAGGTTGGTTATGCATGCTGCACGATAATCAATCCGTAGAGAGGATTTACAGGAAACCAACTATTATATCAATCCATTTCTAATCACAAGTATATTCACACGTTCCGTGCAAGCGTTCATCATGTCACCGATTGTCCCGCATCTTTCGAAGCATAGAGTATATAGGTTTGTTGTTTTTATCGCTGTTACAGGAGACGTTCTGTATTTATTATAATTAACATCTGATCCTGGTACAGTAAATGCCCAATTATTTTATATATATATATATATATATATATATATATAAGCCCCTAAAAATACACTTGTTTTTTTTTTTGTTCTGTGCATGTGTGTAAATATTCATGTAATTTTCAGTCTCCTCTTATATATATTACTCTTGATATTTAAAAAAACAAAAAAAGCACTATTTGTATTTCTGTTGTGTTTATGCCTTCAGCCCTTTTTAGGATTCCCTTTAATGAGTCCAGGGATAGAAATAATTGTATTTCTACATTTCCCCACTGGAGTTTGATCTATAGCTTGCGAGTGTTTCATAGTCATATTTCCACTGTGTATATAGTGCGGTGAAAGGATTATAATGATGTGGGTGTAGTGGGATATTTAAAGGATTCGATAAGGTAGGTTTGATTATAAAGGGCTCTGAAGGTAAAGGACACTGTTTGATAAGCTCTTCATCTTCTAAAACGTATAATTTAATGCAGATTGTGTGTAGATTTGATGGGGTTTTGCCTTACTCTGTTTTCTCAAGGCAGCTGTTGTTTAGTTGAATGTGTTTTTTTGTGCGTGTGTGTGATTTTGATGTTTGGTAGTTGTGTGTGTGAGGAGGAGTTGTCTGGGACAATTCTTTTGATGTTTATCTGGTTGTACAATTGCAATATTATTGTAATAGGGCTTTTTTTTTTTGCATAATTGGTTTTCCTGTTTACTTTATAAACCACCTTAAAAAGTGGCCGATGTCATGCCGAACACGTGTCTACTTTTAAAATGAAGTGCTAATAAGATCGGGTTTGGATTTAAAGTCCATTTAAATGGCTTTGAATCATGATTTTAATTCAGCAGTTCCAGTGTTTTAGTTCAGCTTGTGGAGTTCCAGGGTTAACCGTTGTTTTCAGGCACTGAGCGCTTGTTTCTGATTATCAGCTGTCAATCACACATTAATGGATTGTCTTTGTTCTGACAACATAAATAAACCTTTTGATTTCCTAAAATCACTTGTGATTGTCTTGACGTCTGATGAGATGCTGTAACTGCGCTGAAAAATAATTTCAGTTTAAAAAAAAAAAACAACAAAAAAAAAATATA
>JAUMHI010000069.1:14411764-14423063 GCA_032359435.1 Enteromius unitaeniatus
TTAATACATTTTATATATATATATATATATATATATATATATATATATATATTTTTTTTTTTTTTTTTTTTTTTAAATATGACCATAATGTGACTATTGTAATATAGATTGTAGGATAATTTATAGCATTACAGACATAATTTTTAAGACTGTTAATGAAAAATAATAGGCCTATAGAACAACAATGAAACAACTACTTCAGTAAAAGTAGAGAAAGCTTGTTTAATTTCACAGTGAAATATGATTCAGGCCTGTCTTTGAAGGGTTTGGTAAGGATTCGATCTTGTACAGGACCATAAAAACTGAAAAGCATGCAGGTATTGAAGGAAACATCCCAAACACACAGCGGAGAGATGCTTGGCTCTGAAGCTGGAGGTGATGTGTGTGTTTCTCTCTCAGTGTGTGTGGGTTTGTCTTTCAGACGGATGGAGCGTGTCTCTGACCTCCTGACCGCATGGATATAAAGATCTCAGAGTGTCACGACTCTCGCTGCAAAGCTATATGGGAGAAATCAGTCATGCTTAAACCCTCCAGACCTCTGAGGAGCTCCGGCAGACTGTGTTTGATTAGTTGATCAGATCTGCATGAGAAAGAGAAGAATAAAAAGATAAACGTATAACACAATTGTATACCACTCCAAATAATTATTTTAAATATTTATATATATACATAATACATTTATATAAAATGAAATAATTGCAAATATCTATATTTTATGTGGACCTGGATGAATCAAATATTTTTTTGTTTCATGATTTACTAATTTATCATTACAATTTTTTGCATTTTGCTTTGCTTAATACCGTGAGCATAATATCATATAATTTAAAAATGGGAATGATTAAAATTACTCTGTAATTGTTTTTAATAACCACCACAAAAACATATGAATATTATATACCAATATCATAATACATATGTTTTTGGCATTCACAGTGCATTTAATATAAAATTATTATGCAAAATTTGAATTAAAGTCATGTATTTTAGAGTAATTTATGTTATTTCACATTATATTTGTTTGCAAAAATATCTTTGATTGGTTGGTCAGATACTTTTTTTAACAGATTATTATATTATATTACTCATTTGTTTTTATATTTTTTATTTAACATTATTATTCTTATAATATATATAAAATTTTACATTTTTTAAATAAATATTTAAAATTGTTTACAAAAATATATATTTTTAACAAGTGCATGGATGAATCTTTGGCAGTACAGCATGTTGACTCAATGATGTGTTTTTCCTGATAAACATCAGAGCAGTGCAGTGCTGTGTTTTTCAGCAAGGATGAGGATGACGAGGTGTTGATGCTGATGTGAGCCGAGGCTCCAGCATTGATTATCCTGCAGCTCTTGCTGGGTTTGTTGATTAAATCAGTGTGAGGTCGGGAAAATCCAGCCGCCTCTCGGTGTGTTTGGAGGGCAAAACACGCGTCCTGAAACTCTGAGTCCAATCAGAGCGTGTTAAAAACACCTCCAACACCTCGTCCTGAAATAGCACCTGAGCCGAGTCACTTCTGCCGGATGAACATTAGAAAAGGTCAGATCTCAGCGAGAATCCTGCGCCTCAGGAGAAGACTGACTGAAGCTTCAGAGTCCTGTGATACTGCTGTGTTTCTGTGTTGATGTGTGTGTGTGTGTGAGACTAACTCTTCTTTGGATTCAGTTAGTGTTCATCTCTGAACCAGCAGAAGCTGAATTATCTGACAGGAGCCGCTCCTCTCCGTCTGACTGACTCTCTCCTGGTTAAAAGCCATTTGCACTGCATTTGATGTGATGTGATGCATTTGGGAAAGAAACAAATTTTCAACAAAAAATAGCTTTTATTGTTTGGGCAGTAATTCAGCAACTCAGTGTGGATGAAAAACGAACATAAAACATACTTTAAAATATTAACGTTACAATTTAAGTACAGTTTTAGTCTTTTTTTTAATTAAAAAAGATTTATTTATTTGCTTATGTAAGTATAATTATTTAAATGCCCACCATTATGCAAAATTAAAATGTAATTGGCTGTATTATTTAAATATAAATACATGTAATATTATTTTTGGTAAATAAGGTTATTAAAATTATAATTTGCTACCGTAAGTATAATTTGATCATTTAATTCAGTCAGGTATTATTAAAAACATGTCATTTGTTTGATTGATTAAAATTCTATTGATATTGTTCAGATTAAATGTCTAATAATTTTTTTGGTCGATTTATGTATAAATTAAATTACTAATGCAAGTATAATTTAATAAGAATTTATTTCAGGCAGCCATCATTAAGAATGTAATTTATTATAATTATCTAAATATTAATCCAAAAATAATTACATTTTGAATTTCTTTTGATTCATGTTCATTATTATATGTATTTTTATATTTATTATTTAAAAGAAATATTTATTTAATATTTTCAGTTAATATTTTATATATATATATTTTTTTTTTTTGAAGAAGTAGGATTGTATTTTATTTTTAAATTTACATTTTCATTTTGTTTGCTTACATATAGTGCTTTAATAAAAGTTAAAATAATCATAACTAAAATAATGTATTTTTAATCCGAATATGTAAGAATATTACAATTTCATACGTATTTGCATAACAGTAATGAGAATCATTCAAGTAAAAACATTCAGAATATTCAGCAATAAATATGAAATACTTTCACGGTCATATAATGGTATTTGTTTAGTAATTCAGTCAGTCTCAGCCATTATGAGAAACAAGTGTTAGAGATTTGCTGATAGATTTCTCTAATGCTGTATCTGTGTGTTTATGTCATCACTTCTCCTTTTTTCTTCTGCTCTTCACATGTGTCTGAGGTGTTCCTGGGATTTGTGTTTCCTGTGAGATGTCGATTTAAAGCTGATATTTCTGCTTCCTATTTTAGGCGCTCAGAACGTACCTGTGATCGTAGTGTGATATTACTGTCACCGCACCTCTGATCTCTGTCTTTCTTGGCAGGCTCTGTTTGACAAAGCAAAAGAAGTAAAACATTTTCTTCACACGTCACAACATTACATTCACCTCCTCCATTTGCATATTTTGTCTCTACATCTGCAGACTTTTGTGTCTGCATCTGCAGTGTCTTTTCCTAAAACTGCATCACTCTAGAGACTGCAGATCATTATGTGCTGAAGTCTGCTTTTGAGAAGATTTGAACATCTAAACTGAGTGTCTTAAACCAAGAGTTCACTCCAATATGAGCATTTTACCCACTGTTTACTCTCCTTTTATCCAATCCGAGATGTAGATGTTTCTTTATCAGATTTGGATAAATATAATTGCATCACTTTCTTACCAATGGAAGTGAATGGGTGCCGTCAGAATGAGAGTCTGACGGCATCTGATAAAAACATCACAATAATCCACAGCACTCCAGTCCATCAGTTAATGTCTTCAGAAGAAAAAAGGTGTGTGTTTGTAGAATAAAAAAATCCATCATTAAAACGCTTTGACTTTAATAATTGTTTTTTACAGTGAAAAAGTCATGATGTCTGAATTAGGAGAAAAATAAAGAGTTAACGTCTTAGTGAGGGAAGTTTCTCACAAACATGCTACTTTTGACTTCTCAAGACGTTAAGTGCTGGACTAGAGTTTTATCAGCTGTTTAGACTCTCATTCTGACGGCACCCATTCACATTCATTGGTAAGCAAGTGATGCTACATTTCTGACGGCACCCATTCACTTCCATTGGGGAGCGAGTGATGCAAGGCTACATTTCTCCAAATCTGACGAAGAAACAAACTCATTTACATCTCGGAAGGTCTGAGGTTGACTAAAATGTTCACTTTTGTGAGAACTGTCCCTTTAAATACGAACAATATGGTGGTTACCCATCAGTCTAGCCAGATTGTAGCTACTCTGAAAACTTTGACATTAATCTTCGCCAAAATCTATGACTGTCATGGTTATTGGTTCAAGACCGGGGTCCATGATTTTGCAGCTGAAGTGATAAAATCATGCACGCCTGTCTGTGCGAAAGTGGTGTCAGAAATGTCAGCGACTCTACGTTTTACCCAGAGTGCATTGCCCAATGCCATGCATAACAACTCTGTCTGCATTCTCCAGTAAAGCCGAGTCTATTTCTGTCATGTTTTAATCAAATAATCTTGCGACTGCGGGAAACGCACACCTCTGATTTCACAGTTATTGTGCTCCTGCATCGGGCCTAGATTGAAGGTGCAGAAACAAAACACACCGTCATGCTTGTCATCACCAACTACTGAATACATTTTCTCTTGTTACACATTCCCCAGCCAGCTCAGATGTGTTCAATGTTTTCAAGACTTCATCTCTTGGTGTGTGGATATATATATTTTCATGCACCGGTGATGGTTATGGAAACAGGCTGGTGTTTTTTGGCTGGCCGAGCGGATTGTACACAATACATCTCACTGTAATCCAGCCTCTCTCGACTATAATACAGATCAGAAATATGACAATATAAAGATTTCAGGTTCACCTTCAGGGCTTTCCAGATTCAATCAGCTTCGACTGTGCATCAAAGGGATTTGTTTGTTATTCCATTATAGACCTACAACTTTGTTTTCAAGTGCTTGTAGTACTTTGTTAGTTTATTTTCATTTGGGGAACGTTTAAATCACTACTTTTATAAATCTCACTTTTATACATAATTACATTTTAATTAGTGCTGTCAAATGATTACTCACTTCCTAAATAAAGGTTTGAGTTTCCTTAATATGTGTGATTACTTACGAACGCATTAAAATTAAGTGTTACCGAAATTACTTTTCAATATTGGCAGCATTTCATGTTAAAATAAACTTTAGGCATAAAGACTCATTTTTATTAAGTTGTGGATCTGGATATATACTTAGACATTCTCAAATACAACTTTTTGTAAGGTTTTAGAAGTTTTGGCTTTGAATTTTTCGTTTTTGCATTAGTTTTACTACAGTCAAACCTGAAGAGAAAGACAATTTTGTTACACATAACATCAAAATTCAACAAAAATGTAACAAACATAAATAGGAATGCTTTATCAGAGATGAATCAATATGATTCCAACCTCTTATTTGAGATCAATTTTGCCATTATTACAGCCACACTAGTATTTGGGTGTGTATAATAGTGTGTGTGTGTGTTTCTCTTGATATTTTAGTGTGTAACCTCCTCCTGGGTCTCTGTGTTTTGACTGCATTTTTGGTTGAACTATTATCTCTCGGTCAGTCAATGTTTTAAGGTTCATCAAACACTTTGCACACAACAGCACACAAGAAGTCACTCAGAAGCTGTTTATACAGAGATCCTCCAAAGTAAAGTCCTGTGGGTTCGGCGGATGCTGAACAAACTCCCGTGATGCTGCAGTAAAGCAGACCCAGCAGCCCGCCGATCGATCGCTTATAAATTGTTGATTAATGCAGACTCTCTCAAACGATCTGGACCGGTCCTCGTGAGACGGCGAGAGAAAGAGGGAGGCAGTGCATCTGAATCAGAGAGCTGAGACGCATGAGCGAATCTCTGTAATGTTGCAGGGCTCTGAAAGGCCCGTTAGCAGCATCAGCGGCAGCTAATGTAGAAAGACGAGGCCTGTCTGGAGCAATCTCAGAGCTCTCAGCTCTTTTTACAGCGAAAGAGAGACTAATAGAGCCGCTCAATGAGAACGAGAGAGAGGAGACGCTTCAAAAACACACAGAGAGAACGTTAGATGGGATGAAGTGACAAGAAAATGGAGGTTAAACGAGAGAGAGTGCTGGATGGGTGGCTGAAGGAAAATGTGTGAAATAGGCTCTGTAATACTGTTTAGAAATAAATGCAAAAATGGTTTCATTCTCATTGATCTCAGTTGAGTGATGGTAAGCAGTAATAACACACACACATAAATGAATATAAAAAAATGTATTTCAAATGAAAACATTATATATATTTTTTTGTTGTTTTATGTTTAAAATATTTTTAAGTTTTTATAATATAAAGGAACTGCACTTTTATTCATATTATTGAAAACTAAAAAATGTATATATATATATATATATATATATATACCATCAAACACCAAGACAACCAAAATTTTCAGTTTTCTTTCTTTTCACTTGTGTTAGGCAATGTTTTTTTAGACCGAGCCTGTGCAGGTCGTGTACCAGTTTTTTACTGGTAGGATGGCTTCAGGTGCGAGGAATTTAGACTTCCTCTCACGGCGTCATGGTGTAAAGATTGTGTCGAGAGCAAGTGTAGAGGATTGTAGTTTAGCAGTAGGAGAAGTGGTTGGATGTGAGAATGTGGTGTCCGCCTCGAGAATGAACAACGCGATTGTTGTTTTTTTGAAAACTACTGAATTAAAGATGATTCAAATCGGTTGTAAATCACCGTTATTGAAGCACGTAGTGTCGTTCAGATGCTTTGTGTACATGGTTTTAAATGAAAGCCGGGAGGATTTAGATCTGACGTTTAATCTCACACATGATGAATTTAACTACGTAATTTTTGCTACAACAAATAATATGAAGTGTCTGAGTTGTGGTGAGTTGGGGCATCTTGTAAGAACCTGCCCAAGGAAGGAAGATAAGTCTAAGCACAATTCTGTATCTGCAATGGCTGAGAAAACAGGTGTGATTAAAGGGCAGAGTGTTAGACTGGAGCTGCCTGTAGTATCTGATGCTGTTGAGGAGAACAGTGCAAATACATCCAAAGATGTTAACCTAGCGGTTGCATCAGGTGAGGTACAGCAGTTTCAAAACAAACGGTTAGTGAAGGGGTTGCAGTAGTGGCTATAGAGGAAGCTATTTTAACAAATAAAACACAGTCAAGCGATGGTTTAGGAGACATGCAGAATTCTGATAAGTGTCGGGACATGGAGCTGGAAGGAGATCAGGATTTGAAGGAACAGGATGAGTGTGTTTTTAAGACACCACAAAAGAGGAAAATGAAACAACGACACTATAGTAAATCAAAAAAAGGGGAAAATGTCGATCCAAGTCAAACTGATACGGAGCAAAACTAACCTTTCCGAATGTAGTGTTTCCTTTGACCTTCCCCAAGAGGAGTCATTAAACCAATCTTACACTGTAGATGACATTAAACTTTTTGAGAAGAACTAAGAATGCAAGAAATGTGCACATTTCTGAACACTTTCCAGATTTGGAACAATTTGCTGAGAAAGCAAGAATCTTTAGGAGCGAGGGTCTTTTTTCTGTTTAGGAGGTCTTTAGGTTGAAAAAGATACTCACTAAAGTTAATTCTCAGGTAGGCATTAATGTTGATAATGATGAAAAGTAAATCAATAATTTATTTTTTTTGTTTTTGTTGGTGTTTCCTGTGCTTTTTTTAAGTTTTCATATTGCTTCTCTAAATCTAAATGGAGCACGAGAAGAAAAAGGTTTGAATTATATGAACTAATAAAAAAAAAAAATTTGACATATTATTTGCACAAGAAACACATAGTGACACTGTGAATGAAGCTGACTGGGCGAGGGAATTTGATGGTGTGATCTGTAGTCATAACACATCTCTAAGTGGAAGCTATTTTATTTTCAAAGAGCTTTATACCAATATCATATCAAGTAGAAGAAATTTTTAAAGGAAGGTGTTTAAAGATAAGAGCTCAATTTGAAAATCAATTTTATGTCTTTGTATGTGTTTATGCTCCTACTAATGCAGTTGAAAGAATGTGTTTTTTAAACACATTATGCAAGGTAATAAATGATTGTAATGCTGAAGATCTGTTCTTGTTGGGAGGGGATTTTAATTGTACAGAGAATGAAGCTGATAGAAATCATATCGAGCCTCATATGGCTTCTCGAAAGAGGTTAAACCAATTAATTGAAACACACGATTTAGTGGATATTTGGAAAAATGTTCATAGGACACACAGACAATACACGTGGGTCCATTCTTATAATAACATGTTGTCCTTTCTTCTTTCTATGGTTTTCTAGATTCTATGGTTTTAGTCAACAATTGAGCATTTTTAGAGATTGTTACATCATTCCAGTTAGTTTTTCAGATCATAGTTTAGTCCGGTGTTCCCTAGCTTTGGAATCCATTAAGCCTAAGAGTGCGTTGTGGCATTTTAATAATAATTTATTAACTGATTTGAAGTTTAGAGATATTTTCCCTTTTTTTGGAAGGATTTTAGAACCAAAAAATCAGATTTTCAGTCTTTGCAGCAATGTTGGGATTTTGGGAAGGTACAAATCAAACAACTGAGTCAACAGTATTCTTACAACATCACTAGAGATCTAAATGATTCAATGGCATATTTAGAAGAAGATATAAAGAAGCTTCAAGAATCTATTGATACTGAACAAAATCTGGAACTTTTTAAGATCTTAGCTGAAAAAAAGGAAAGTTTTGTCTGAGCTTTTAAACCAGAAAGCACAAGGGGCCTTGTTCAGATCTTGGTTTCAAAATATGTAGTGGATGGATATACCCACAAAATTATTTGGAGAAAATAAATGGTCAAAAAAGATGCATTTATGGTTTATGTTCTAAGAAGGGAACTTCTGTGCACTTTTGTCTGACCATATTGAAATCCGTAAACGAGCAGTAGAGTTTTATGAAGCACTGCATAGCAGTCAGCTTGCACACAGGTCACACAGTGATATGGGGTTCTTAGAGGATCTACCTCAAGTATCTGATGATGCCAATGGAGAGCTCGGTAGAGCATTGTCCTTGGAGCATGGAAAGTGGCAGAGCACCGGGTATAGATGGCCTATCTGTAGACTTTTATAAGTCTTTTTGGCCTGAGATTGATACGGACCTGCTCGCTGTCATCAATGAGAGCCTGAATTGTGGAAGACTTCCACTGAGCTGCCGCAGAGCATTCCTCACGCTACTGCCGAAAAAAGGCGACCTGAATGATATCAAGAACTGGAGACCGGTCTCATTGCAGTGCAGTGATTATAAAATTAGTTAGTGAATAGATTAAGTAAAGTTTTAGATGAAATCATTCACTCTGATCAGACCTATTGTGTTCCAGGAAGACAAATCTTTGATAATGTTGCATTCGTTAGAGATTTTCTTGACATTGGTAAGCTCTTAGATATAGATTTTGGTTTAATATCAATAGATCAAGAAAAAGCTTTTGATAGAGTGGAACACTGATATTTATGGGATGTTTTAAAGGCTTTTGGTTTTAATGAAAACTTTATTCAAAAGTTAAAAGTTTTATATTGTGATGTTGAAAGTCTACTGAAAGTTAATGGTGACTTATGTGCTCCCTTTAGAGTTGTTCGAGGGATTAGGCAGGGTTGTGCTCTGTCCGGTACGTTATACAGTTTAGCAATTGAACCTTTATTAAAAAAATTAGGGCTGAACTAAAGGGTGTCAGTATCCCAAATTGTGAGAGTGTTTTTAAATTATCAACGTATGCTGGTGACATTGTTATTTTTATTGATGAGCAAGGGGATGTACTGAAAATAACTGACATTTTTAGAGATTTTATGTCTATATCTTCAGCCAAGGTAAACTGGATCAAGAGCGAGGCTTTTTTATTTGGTAAATGGACAAATTGTCACCCTACTCCCCTGGGGGGTTAAAATGGAGCAAAAATGGGTTTAAATACCTTGGTGTTTACCTAGGGGATGATCTAACTGTTAAAAAAAACTTTGGGTCGTCTGAATAAGTGGAGGTTTTTAATTTCTCACATGTCTTATAGAGGACGGGTTTTAATTATCAATAATCTAGCAGCGTCCACTCTTTGGCATTGGCTAAATTGTATCGATCCCCCACCACTTCTTTTAAAAAAAGTTCAATCCATTCTTGTTAACTTCTTTTGGGACAATCTGCACTGGGTCCCACAAAGTGTATTGTTTTTATCCAAAGATGAGGGGGGGCAAGGCTTGATTCATTTACAGAGTAGATTGGGCCTAGACAAGTCCTTGTTTTGGATGGACCCCAAGAAATTGGTTTGTTGTAAATTACCTTTTTATTATTGCAATTTGTTCAAGGTATAGTCCCATTTCAAAGCATTGAGAAGTGGAAAGACCGAATCCTTATTCTGGACTCTACAAGAACCACTGATTTTGGTTCTCGCCTAGATGTGTCAGATTCTTCCTGTTTTGACTGACTTATTAATCAAGTGCCATGTTGTCAACCTTGAAAGCCTAATTTCTGTTGTTGGACCTGAACTTTCCAACTGCAATGCAATGGCGGAAAAATTTAATCTGAAGTCATGAAGAATAACAACTCAGTTGTTGGCGAAATGGAAGGGGATCATCACGGAAGGAGAGTCTGACATGCTTAAAGACTTTGCGGAAGGGGCGGATTCAGCCCCAGAAGGAAGACTGTTTTCCAGACCTGTGTTTAGTTCCTGATCTGGAGATGTGTAATGGTTATTTTTTTAAGGTGTACTAATTTGTTATTGTCGGAAGAGAAAAGAGCTTCTAGCAAAATGTTGAACAAGAGTTGTGTGAAAGTCTTTCATAAGAAGAGTCTCTATGGAACTTTTATTTGTGGTTTTAAATACTCAAGAAAACGTTCCTTTGAATGTCAATTAATTAATTTCTTGCTGGGTCAGGCAAAAATGGCAATCTATTTAAGCTGAAAAAGGAAAATGGAAGGAAATGTGAACACCGATGTGACAACGATCTTTTAAATTTTGGTTAAATCTAGAATTTTAATTGATTTTTGTTATTATAAAGCAACAAATAATATATATTTTTTTAACAAAACATTGAGGATGTTTTGACTTAATAATCTGTTGTAACCTCCCCTACCCTCCATTGTGTAACTATGTTTCTACTTGCATTGTTTTATAATTCAAATTCTCTCTCTCTCTCTCTCTCTCTCTCTCTCTCTCTCTCTCTCTCTCTATATATATATATATATATATATACACAGAATATATTATATTGATTATTATATTACTCAATTAAAAAAAAACTTTTACAATTTTTTTGAAAACTTAAAAATGTATATATATATATGGGTGTGTGTTGTACATTTTATTTATAATATTGATGTAATAACAGTAGAAATAAATAATGTGTATGTATATATATATATATATATATATATGCATCTATACCTATATAATACATAAAATGTTGCATTTTTATATTTTATATATGAAAAATGTTTACAGAAATCACATTGTATGCTTTTTTAACAATTTATTTGGGAATTACTGTGTCAAATAATTATTTGATCACTTGCTTATCAGCCAGATTTCTGACCCCCAAAGACCTGTTATTTCTCTTTTAAATAGACGTGATGGTTTAAAATCTTCCCTGCTTAAGTCAACCCATGTCCAGACCCGTCTGAAGTCTGCCAGGGACCATCTGGATGATCCAGAGGAGTTATGGGAGAAAGTCCTGTGGTCAGATGAGACC
>JAUMHI010000069.1:14423163-14436218 GCA_032359435.1 Enteromius unitaeniatus
GTGATCAAATACTTATTTGACACAGTAATTCCCAAATAAATTGTTAAAAAATCATACAATGTGATTTCTGGATTTTTAGATTCTGTCTCCCACAGTGGAAATGCACCAATGCTGAAAATTGTAGACCCCTCCATGATTTCTAAGTAAGAGAACTTGCAAAACCACAGGATGACCAAATACTTATTGACCTCATTGTATATGAGCAGCATATATTGATTATTATAATAAGTTCGAATAACAGTATGAATATCAGTTGCCAAATAAGAATAGTTTTAATGGAGAAGAATAAAGTAATGGACAGACACCACACCTGAGAATAAGAGCTCAGTCCAGTTTTCTGATGAAAAGATGAAAGTGCATGAAATGATGCATTCTGTGGTCAATGCACCTAAATCCAGCAAAAATACACTGCAATTAAAGAGCCGTAACGCTGGGAATCAATGTGAAACGCTCTTAAGGTGGAGGAAGAGGTGAAACAAATTCATCAAATAATGTTTGGTAAGTGGTTTGGTTCCGCGGGCGGCAATTTATCATCGTTACTGAGTGAATCAGGAGGGAAGGGAATCAAGGTAATTGGGGTGGAACGCTGACAAGACTGCCTTTAAAAACACCTCCAACCCACAGACTGTGTTATTCGCTCCTGACACAACCAAACCCAGCTCCTTCGCTTGAGAATAAATCCAATCTGTTTTTCAAGTAAATGTTTTGGTCGCGCAGGGAAAAGCTTCAAAAAGTCAACCTGCTACTCCTCTTACAGGTGTGTGTCAAATCATAAACCACATCTCATTCATCGCTCAAACGTTTCTCAGTGAGATTTAATAAAGAACAAATCCAAACTTTTCCTTCTCAGATGTTTCAGGTTTTAGTTTTCTTTGTTCGTGTTGTTTGTGAAACAGATAAATAATCATTTATTTGTTGAATAAAGTTAAATTGATTCACAGATGTTACCTAAATAATGCCTGAGGAGGAAGAAGAAAGATTTCAGTCACTAGTTTGAGTCAGATCAGTTCATCCGATCTCATTTTGTAAAGATGTTTTCTTTGGATGGTTTGACTACTCAAAATAGATTATGGGAAATATTACATAATTCATTTGTTTTTTGCTAGCCAAATTTCTGCTACTCAGAGTCAAAAAAATCTAATAGGGTCACGATAAGGTTGAAGGCCCGATCTGAATCATTCATTAAGTTCCTGTGCTGAAGTCCCGAACTATATCAAATGATTTATTTATTAAATCATGCTCTGAAAAAAACATCACTATTTGTGCTCCAAGTCCTGATTTGAGTTGAATGATTCACCATACTCATTCTCAATCTAAATCAAACGATTTTCAATACATGCTCTGAAGTTCTGTTTTGAATCAAATGATTCATGACACATGCTACGAAGTACCCGTCTGAATGAAATGAGTAGCCTAGTGATTTGTTTTAAATAAAAAGATTTACCATACATGCTCCAAGTCCTGATTTGCATCCAATGATTCGTGATAGGTCTACATAACCCGATGTCCAGATCTGAATCAAGTAATCTGTTTTGTGCTGCAAAGTCCTGGTTTGAATAAAAAGATTCACTATATGAGCTCCAAGTCCTGGTTTGGATGGTATCATTACAGCCTTATCACTCATCTTTAATAAAGCTAAGTTTGAAGGTCCTCTATGGCAGCGTTTTAACTTTCCCTAAGCCCCTGCTGTTGACTGACTCGTGTTGAGTTTGTCCTGTAGGGGCCGCTCTGAAAACAGCATGCTGGGATACTAGACAGATTAGTGTATCCCTTCACTGACCTTACAAACACATCCAGAATGCATCCCTGTCTACACACTTACACTATCCTGATAGTGTTGAGTATTAAGACGAGTACAGAGTACAGTGTGTATAGACACGAGCCAGATGTTTTCTGCTACGTCTGTGGGGCATTCTGCAGCACGAAAACAGTAACAGAATATTACACATTTTTTGAAAAAAGTATGGTGGCCGAAAGAGCTCAGTAAAGAAGCCTATTTATTTAAAGGTGCAGTGTGTCATTTGTAGCGACATCCCGCCCTTTCAAAACACATATGGAAGCTGGCACAGGACAAAAATGTCATTGTGACAGTAGCCAATCAAGCAATGAGGTTTCTGTACAAAGGTAAGTCAAAGAATTATATTTACTTAATTATTCAGTATATGTTATTGCGAATATTATTGTTACTCATTGATCGTTGTCTCAGGTTTATGCGCTAACTTTAGTTAGATTTGTTGTATGACAGTTAGTGGGGTTGAGCGATGTCTACCAATTTGGCATTGGAGGAAGTCTACAGTGAAACATCAGTGAAATGCGATTGTGCATACGTTTTAATGCCATGCACATTAGCGCCCCCTGATGCCGGCGATTTATATACGTATGTTTGGCAGTAGAGTCTCTACAAGTGGTGACGCATTTCTCAGTCCTGTTACATTAAATTACAATCCAGTTGCATGTTTTTCAACACTGACAAGGAAAAAAACGATATTTGTCTCTGCGGTTATGTCTTTCTTGCAACTAAAGCTATCAAACAACAGGTTTCAGTATGACTGCTGATGTTGGACTGAATGTTACCGGTCCAGCAGAAAACAGGCAACTTCACTTTTCCTGCATAAGCGCCTTCTATCTGTGAAAAGCCACACCAATATTTATCCGGGATTTCTGTCGTCTTCTGTCTGCATCAAGTTTTCTTTTTTTTACAGACGGAGACTGATGCTCTGTCGGTTCTTCTTGTGCATAACACTGCATTTTAAATTTCCTTCATCCTCTTACTTCCACCAGAAAAACACTACTGACTTGATTGCTAATACTACCACTAGTACTTCTTCAACGTGGTGACGACACGAGCGGGCTCTTAAAACACCAAGCAGGAAGTAGATCAACATACTGACGAAACACGCTCTGTAGAAGTTTGTTTAGGGCTGCTGTAGAAACTTGGCTGCACTAAATGACGACCTCCATGTACGGGGACCCGAGGTGTACGTAGATATAAATTGCTCGTTCTAAGGTTATAAAATCATAACGGCTTATTATGAAGGTCTTTACACACCTCTGAAAACATAGTTTTGTATGTTATATTGCATTTCTGCCAATAAATTATCCTAAATATTACACACTGCACCTTTAGTATGGAATATTTGAATTAGTTAAGTGATCTATAATGAACTTTTAAGTTTAGATATGTGCATAAAATTTTGATTTTGTGAGGAAAAACTGTATGCGATGAAAAGTTTTTATGAATATTTTTGAATAAGCATAATCACATTAGGTAATATTATGCCTTTTGTGCAAATCAACTGTTTGTTTAAGATGCAGGAGTGTGTTATATAATGACTTACATTTGCAACCTTTTCTTTGCTAATTGCCAGTGTTATTTTAGAATCACTGAGATATAGATTTTATTAAGATTTGAATCAATGTTTATTTTTATATTTTATTTAATGTTTTAAAGATTTTTTTGTCATTTTTAATATATTTTTCACATTTGTATTTCTATAGATTTTGTACATTTTATTTCAGGTTTAGTTATTTTAGCACAAATAAATAATATTTTTTTCTCGACATCTAGATGAAATGAAAAGTTTTTATATGTTTTGTTTTGTTTTGTTTCAATTAAAACAAATTTTATGCTTTAATTTCAGCTTTAGTTAGCTAATATAACCCTGATAAATTGCACCAAGCTAAATCTTAATGGCTGTTTTATTTTTGATTATCTATTGTAAATTTGAGATATACTGTACATCCAATTTAGTTGTTTATTAGCGGTTCACAAACCTCTGGTTGTTCTCTTTCAAAAAATTGTAATATTTTTATTAAGCAAGAATGTGCTTATGCATTGCAAAGTTTATTAACTGAATGCAGTAAAAGTATGTAAAAAAAAAATGCATTATGATTAACAAAGATGATATGTTTTTACTGTAGACGGGCTCAAAGCTGACAGACCAGCACTAAATGCCATAAAACTCCTCAGATTTCACAGGGTCTTTAAAGTGATTTACAAGTGATTATCAAGGCTTCATGGTGGTGTTAGACAGATAATCTGGGTTCAGTCTCTGCGAGCGAAAGAAAGAGTAAAACAACACATCGTTGTTTACCGCCAGGTTCCACTCAGTGACCATGGCAACCTCATTCCCGCCAAACAGCTGACCTCATGCAGAGGTCAAATGGTTCGCTGCATTACATCAGCGAGGAATTTTCAATCTTCTCCTCGACTGACGGATTCCAGCGCTCCAAAACGGAACAAGGAACTCGTTTTGATACCTGTTCTGGAGATTTGTTTTCCACGGTAATGAAAAAAAAGCTTAGATAATGGAATAGCTTAATATATATTGATTTTATAATGTTGTGGAAAGGTTGTTTGCTAATAAGAACCGAATTGGTTTCTTTCTCGCCGTCTGGCCTCCGCCAGGCAATCAGAAATAGCCATGCGGATCTGTGGAGAAAGTTAGCCTCCTGGCGCACACGCGCAATTTATCTCGGAGCAAATGGAAAAGCATTGAGAGAGAAAATAATTTCATCACGCCGTCCTCAGTGCTTCCGAGATGAGGAATTCTGCGAATTCATCAGGGGTGAAATATTATCACAGTTTAACAGCGGCAGATGAGATGATTCACTGTACCACCCAACACACTTAAACAACAGATGGACCTGAAACACACACACACACACACTCAGAGGATATGTACAGTATATACACATCAAGTTTGTGAGTCTTTGAAACAGATGCCTTTTTCAATTAGCGATGTTTTCTTCCATATTGTGATGTATGTCTAATAAGTGATCAACAGTCGACTTTCAGATGATCATAAGAAATGGGCTGAGTTTAGAAATATTAAATGGGGCAGAGATTTATGGTAAGGTGACATGATAAGGATTACACTATAAACTTTGCACTTTGAACAGTTTTGCATACAGACAAATTGTATCCATAAAAATGGAATAAAAATGTGCATTGCAGGCCAGTAGTTGGCGAAGTCACTTTGTATAGAAACTTGTTAAGACATTAATGCTATCCACCTTTTTCCTCAACGCAGAAGTAGGAAAGTGGTTGTTTTAGATGCTATCACCATGCCCACTCTATACACGCGACGTGACAGAATCAATCTAATATCACAGCCAATCAGAAGCATGCATGGGCGGGCTCTCTCTGGAAGCGCACTGCTTTCGCAACAAGATGCATTTATAATCTAATTCATAAATATTAAAGCAATACAAATAAAAAAAGGTAAAAATTACTGCTAAAAAGTGGCTTGGTGTCTTCTCTTTTTTCAGCCCTTTGCAAATTTGTATTATTATATACATATATATTGTTAAAAAAACTAATTTGATTAGTCACGATTAATCGCTTGACAGCTCTTAAATAAATAAATAATGAATGAATTCATAAACAAACAAACATGGATTATTCACAATAAGATGCATATACATATAATAAGATGTACTAAAAAAATCATATTATCTATGTAAAATCATGTTGATTGTTATATATTTCTTATTAATATTTAGTGTATTGTGGGACCTCATGTTAAATTAATACATTTTACTATATGAAACAAGACATTTTTCAAAGTAGAAAGACTTTGTTCTTTACAACAAATCTGTATAAATTTAGCTCTCATATCACTCGCTCACCAATCGATGTGAATAGGTGCCGTCAGAAAGAGTCCCAACATCTGCTAAAAACATCACAATAATCCACACCACTGCAGTCCATCAGTTAAGGCCTGTTCACACCAAGTACGATAATTATAAAGATAACTATATTTGCGTCCACACCAGTGAACAATCTTGTCTTTTTATTCACAGCGCACCCGCGTCTGTCGCTTTAAATTCTTAAGCTTATTTTAGTAGGATTGATTTTCATAGGCTGTCAATGTTTCTATCGCTCATCAGCTGGAAAATATGATTCTGAAAATGATTCCAATTGATTAAAAACAATTAAAATCACCTTAATGATGGATTTGTTTCTTACAAACACACAGCTTTCACAAGGCCGTAGTGGTGTGGATTACTTGTGGGTTATTGATCAGCTGTTTGGATTCTCATTCTGACGGCACCCATTCACTTACATTGATGAACAAGTGGGGCAATGCTGCATTTCTCCACATCTGATGAAGAGACAACCTCATCTACATCTTCGCTGACATGATGGTGAGTAAATCTTCACCAAATTTTACATTTTAGAGCGAACTATTGCTTTAAGTGTAAAACATCCCTTATTTATACTCGTTCGCATCTTCATTTCATGTTCAGTTTTGTCACGCAATTAAACGTTTATCCCCACAGATACGCAATATGTGTTTGTGCGGCACACCTGCTGTAATTAAGAGCAACACGAACGAACACCTATGATTTAATGTGTCAGCTCAAACGGGACTCGCGCGGCCCTTAACGACTTCAAACCAGACTTCACACACTGCTCTCATTTACATATTAATGACATTTTCATGCTACGTTTCACTTTACGCAGTGTCACTAACCGCGGAGAGACAGTGGAAGAGAATAGAAGAAAAGGCCGACGCATAATAACAAGCTGTAAAACGGCGAAGGTGGCTGTGAACAAAATCATAATTGCACGCCGGTGAATTACGTGGCCCCCCGAGCGCCTGTTGAGCTGTGAATGTACTGCAGATGTAGACCAGCAATAAAAACAATAACAGAAGAACAGTGCGAACGGCCGCAGATAGTGTGCTTTAAATATGAACGAGGGGCTGTTGGCGTTTTTCTGATAACAGTAATCCGCGAAACACAGTGTTTCCTGCTGTGTGATAAAGAAAATAATTCAAGGGAGGAAAAAGAAGTCAAAGTGCTGAATATAAAGCAGAAAACAAATAACTCTACAAGTATACTAGTACTTGCATAAGTGTTAAAGCTTTTCTTAATTGTACCGCGAACATTTAGATTCTCTCTTTGTCAAAGATAATTTATTTAAACTAGATGAATGAGCTGTTTGAGGCTACACTTCAATTGGCTACTCGAATGTATCTTTAGTAGCATTTATATAAGATTCATAAAGGTTTGAATAGTATTTTATTTAACATTGCATTTTCATGTGTGATAAAATCTCATAATCTCTCGTATTTAATGTCTTTGAGTTTGTTTTGCACCTAATATTAGGGAAAAATCTAGATGACAATGATATATTATACTTTTCTTGCATAATTATAAGCTTTCTGTGGTTTATATGGTAATTTCTTTGAATCTTTTTTATGCTTTTTTAATGAATTATACAGCATCGGTGTTCAGAACCTGTACAATATAAAATTAAGATCATTTCAGCTCAAAAATCTGACTGATTGAGATGTCAGCACTTTCATTGAATTCTAAATTAATAATATATTTGTTCATAATTGGATTTATTATTGTTTTTATTTGCTTTGCCACAACATTACCACAACTGTGACCATTAACTCTTTTGTAACGTAATGTAATGTGTTTATGTTAGCACAAAGCATGTTTTATATCATTTTGTTCAAAAATGTGTTAAAACCAGGTTAAGTGAAATCTAGTAAGTGCTATTAAAACATTAGAATTGCTGCATGGACTGACACATGCCTTTAATAGCAAAAACAAACATTTAAAAAAAACTGCTGTCAGTGCAACATGTGCTATCCAGACAGACCACCATTTTGGAAATATTGTCACATGACTGAACCTGGGTGTTGATTATATGTCACTTAGTGATTTAAAGTGAGGGATAATGCTTTAAAAAGACCTTTCCGGGTAATTCCCCATGTTTGTGACTCCTGCGACACCGTGTTCAATAAACATTTTCATTTTTCTGAAACAAACCTCTTTATGATGTTCAGCTCTGAAAGACGAGAAGAACAAAACTTAGATAAAGTGTTTGAATGCATGCAGGTCACGGCCGACGTTAATCAGTCTCTCTCTGTCAGCCACATGCAGATTTACCTGAATCTCTCCAACCTATTTATCAATACTTAACTGAGGAGAGACGCCATCATTTCACAGGTCAATTCACTCTAATTATGGCGTGGTGATGTAATCTGCCTTTAAACAGCCAGACAGACACTTTAGAAAAATTTCATTAACCTCCCAATTTTCAATCTCTTCTCTTTATTAGACGGGGCATCCTGCTACCGCTGGCACGCTGATGAACAAAAGTGATTTAGATCAGACAGACAGAAGGAAAACAAGAGAGAGAGGCCAGCGTTTCAAAAGTGATCTACGCTGACAGAGTTTTAAGGCCCTAGACGCCAAAGTTTTTCCAGAATAATGAAGATTACCTTGAAAAAACTTCACGGTAAGGTGTCATTTGTTAAAGAGAAATCGTTCACTCAAAAATAAATATTCTGCCATCATTTACTCACCCTCGAGTATTTCCTGTATGAATGTCTTTAGTCTGATGAACACAAAGAAGATATTTTGAAGAAGGCTGTTTTGTGACTTCCATAGTAGGAAAAAAGTAGTATAGGACTCAAGAGGACCGAAACAGCCTGGATACAAACTTTCCTCAAAATATCATTCCTACAGGTTTGAAGCTACTCAAGGGTGAGCAAATGATGACAGAATTTTCATTTCTTTTCAATGATAAAGTGTTAATAATAATAATGATAATAAATTGATCTTAATGCATCTATTAAATCATGTGCTTTTTGCTGTCAGGCTCCAAGGGTCATGCAGGTCATTTAAAGCGATTCTTCTTGATTGGCACATATATGCTACTATTTGAAGTCATGTGACATGTTTTTCAGAAAACTGACTGATTTTGCATTTGTCTGTGTCAAACCTGATAAGCGTGGCCTGACTCTTCCTCTCCGCTCCGCTGGGTTGTCAGATTTTTAATTGAATTTTCAGTGGAAGTCTTATCAGACGTTCATATACCTGATTACCTGCGTGACCCTCGGAGCCTGACAGCAAAAATCACAAGTCTGATCACTTAGAGAGCTGAGCAATAATGATAGCGATTCTTGACTCAGTTTTACTGTATGGTCTTAGATGTTTGAATTTGTATTCATACGTTAATATACATCCTGCAGTGCTAAGAGCTCGGTAGCATGTTATCTTCTTCACAAATGCAATTTAAAAATTAACATAAACATACAAAATAAACAAATATGATTATATCACAGGTTATTCAAGTTCATTAAAACTAAACTATTAAAACAATTTCATTACTGACATTAACTTAAATAAAATAAACTAATTAAAGCTCGGCCAAGGCAACATAGTGATTTATGTTTGGATGAACTTGAAGTACTAAAATAAGTATATGTAAAACTAAATAAAATCAAAATAAAAAATGAAATGAAGGTTCATTAGTTAACAACAACACGAACTAATATTGAACAATGCTTATTTCATTTCTGCATTTAATGCATTATTAATATATTTGTTAACATTAGTTAATGCACTGTGAATTAACATGATGGACTGTATTTTTATTAACTAACATTAATAACATTATAAAAGCACCTTTTTCTAACCACTGTTATTTTAAGATGATTTAAGTATTCATACATTTTTGTCAAGTATATACCTGAAATGTATTATTATTATTTCAGTTTTAACTTTAGCAATTTTAGTACTTCACATTATGTATAATATCTAATATTATGAGTCGTAATAGTTTCGTTTTAATCAACAGCAGCTGTGTCCCGGTGACCTGAGGACAGTAGTACGGACTGTGAAGCCGGTCTGAAGCGGTCTGCGGGGGTTTGTGTTTTCCTGCTGTGAGGAGGCTAATTGGCTCCGCCCCCCAAGCAGATGTTAACACCGCACACCCTCTGACCTCTCACACCTGTTTCAATTAGACACCGTCACCTCGTACCCGACACACACACACACACACACACAAACTCTGTGATGTAGTTCAGAAGCGCTCAGCCATGTGCTCTTCTAATGACTCGAGATCAGTTCGAGGAGTTACACTCCCAAAACACGTGATTCATAAAAGAGCTGTAACAACAAAATACTGCTCTATCACACAAAGCTACGATATATGTGTTCAGTTTTTCTTTTCAAATATATATGTGTGTAATACTTTACTTTAAGGATATTTATAAACTGAAATAAAATTGTAACCAGGCCAGCGGGAAGTGCCATCAAGTTCCTACAGAGGACACTTCAGCCTATGTTTATTTCTCTGTTAATGACTCTTATTATGAAAATGTGTCTCCTCCCAGCTTGTTTGGTGTCATGGTTGCACATTAGTTCCTCCTGCCCTTTTGTCTGATTATCAGGTGTACTTAAGTAGCTTTTTGGGTCTCACTTGTCGCTGATCATTGTGGATGTACCTTGTGTTTTCCCCTTTATAAGCCTTTTGTGTTTTCTGTTGGATTTATTGCTGTTTCGCTCTTGCCTTGCCCTCTTGGATTACGTTTGCTATTCGCCAGACCCTGCTTGCTTGTACCTTGAGCTTCCTATTAAATATAGCGGCACATGGATCCGCCTCCTCTTGTCTTACCTCCATATCATGACAAAAATACATTTATTTTGATATACTAAAATAACTTAAAAAGAGTTAAAGAGTTAGACAAATTTCTTTTAAAATATATATGTGTGTAATATTTAGTTTTAAAGGATATATATATATATATATATATATTGAAATACTAAAATTACTAGATCTGAAATGAAAAATTAATTACACAAATTATAACAAGTAAAGTTAAGTTTTTATTTTAAAATATATATACGTGTAATATTTAATTTGAAAGGATATTTATAAACTGAAATAAATTGTTCATTTTGAAATACTGAAAATGACTAAATCTGAAATAAAAATAAATGACAAAAACGATTAAATACTAATAATTATAAAAAATAAAAATAAATACTAAACTAGTACATAAATATAATAAAATAACACTGGTTAGGAATAGGTAATGATATTAGTCCATTTCAGTTTTTACAATTTTAGTTTTTAATGTTTTTAAATATATTTTTTAGATCCATTTCACATATGCAGTGCTAAATAAAGATCTTGTTTTGACTCAAACTGAGTGTGGTCCATTATAAGATGTCTTTAGTTTCTCTCTCTCTCTCTCTCTGTGAGTGTAAGGTGTTTGTATCTCATATATTCAGCATTACAGTGTAAAGTCATTACTCTCCGGGAGCTGCTGCTTGTTTTCTCTTATCTGCTGTGCTTCACCAGAAACATCCGCTCGTGTGCCGGCCTCATCATGTGTTTGCGTGCGTTAATTCAACACATAGTTAGACGTGTACTTGTAATGTCTTAATGTCTCTGACCGATATAAGACCTCTGCTTAACGCTCAGTCCTGAACCTTACTGCAGCGTTCCAGTTAAGTTATTCACAAGATCTTTGCTTTCTTTGTTTGCTTCGCTCTTGTTTGACTGTTTTGAGACCTTCGTGTCTGTTTAATTTTGTATGTATTTTTGGAAGCTCGGCTCTATTAACTTTTTTTGATTTTGTTTTTGGAATTCAAACTCCTCTGCGCTTGGCCCACATCTCTGATATAGCTCATTCAGTAGACACTACTGCTATCAACACCAGAGACCCGGGTCCGATCTCCCACTCAGATCATACAGCACTCACGACTTCAACTAAAACGAGAGCACAAAAACTGCCCTTGTAGGCTGAGATATTAGCATATGCTGATTTGCCAACTGCTAAACAATGCTATTTTTGCGTTTCACCAGCATCTTTTGCAAAGAATATTGTCAAGGACGCAGCTTTAAGGTAAGCTTTCCCGGGTCAAGTCTGCGTCAGATTCACAGAATCACATCTGAACATGTTGCTATAGTAACCATTCATTTAGACGGGCTGAAACAGGAGGTGACATGCAAACACCGCTCTCTGCCTCCCTCGCTTCTCCTTCATCATTCCTTCTCTACATCTCTCTTTGGTAGATGCAGGCTGAAAGTGTGTGATGTAAAGTTCTCTGGCCTCATTTTTCACTGCGTGTGTATTTATTATGCATATACATTAACTCACACAATTTCTACGCAGTGTCAGGTTTTTTAGGAAGCAAAACAAAGATGCTTGATGCTATGTAAAAAAAAAACATCTATTTTTAATAATTAATGAATGTTTTATAAGAAAATATTACTTCAGTCTTTCTTTATCCAAATTTCATGTTTAATTTGCTGCCATTTTTTTTAATAAATAGTGAAATCCAGAGGCATTCGTGTTTCAAAATAAATCTTACATCAGATTTTTCCAGTGCAGTTGATATTATGAGCATTTTTCACCTTCCTTTTAACCTCTTCTATAAATAGGATGCTGTACCTTTAAGAGTCATTTTTGCTGTTTTCAGTTTCATTAAATGCTCTCGTTCTTTAAAAGTTTGGCAATTGCATCATTCCCAAGCTGTTATGCATGTTATCCGTTACTGCGGAAAGAATAACACAAATCTGCATATTAGACTATTAACTTCACCACGCACCACAGAAAATGAACGTCATGTGGTTGCAGAGGCAAATTAAATGCTTATGTACAGCTCGTATTTGCATAATCATGCATTTGCATATTCAAGTCGCACATTTGACTTGAAACTTGTCAAGAACTTTTGCAGCTCATGTTTCACCCCAAATCAAATAAAAGAAATAAGAAATTCTATTTTTCTTATACATATTGCTTATGCTTTCAGGACCATAATTTTTTTTTCCTATTGCATGATTTTTTAACCAATCTATATATTATATGCAGCTTATGGCAATAACTAAATACAATAATAAATGAATGAATAAATAAATACAAATATTTATTTAGTATTTATTTATAAATATAATATACAGCAGAACAAATGAGCAAATTAGGGTTAAATAAAAATTTTAAAGGGGTATTTTAGTCATTAGGTTATTTTTTTTATCTATTTTTATACAGTGTTTTATGTTTAAATAATGTTTTATTATGTTTTTTTATTTTCACATCAGCAGATTACAGGATTAGTTCATAACATTTTTTTAATATGATTTCTTTATTATTGTTTTGTAGTATGCTTTTGCATTAATTTATTTTTTTAAACCATGAGTTATTATATTTATATTTTATACATACATAAATTATGCATGTGTATGATATAGATATAATAATGCAACATTTATAAATACATTTCAATTTAAATAAAAT
>JAUMHI010000069.1:14437671-14473269 GCA_032359435.1 Enteromius unitaeniatus
TGAAATTTATCACAATATGCTAATTTTTTGAGAAGGACATTTATATATACACATATACTTACATGAAATAACTCGGATAACAAAAAGTGTTGGGAAACCTCTGGCCATTTCGTTGGGTCATATTTGGTCAGTCACAGATACCATACATACAGTGCGACCCAATATCAGTTTTTGACACACCTTGTTGCATTGAACGGCAGAAATAGTTTTATACACTGCTCTGGGTCAACAAGATGCTATTCCAATCGTTCCTGCCTCTGTTTTGTAAAGTCTCACAGCAGCCAGTGATCCTGACAGCGAGAGAGATGAGAGACACATACATAAACGGCTTTTCAATCACTGCAGCAGCTCTACATTATTTAAACTCCGACTAAATATTAATCTGCCTTTAGACCAGAGGCCAGAAACATGCAGACTCAACCTGAACACAAAGACAACAGGACTTTTTGTAACATATTTTTAAAATCGGATGGAATACATATTCTTCGATAATCTGAATACACAATAAATTTGCAACCACATATTTACAATATTTAAAACCAAAAGCACACTTTATATATATATATATATAACTGGATTAAAGATCATTTTAGGATGATTTTAGGTTATTTTACTGTAAACTAACCAAGTATTATAGGTTTTATAGAATGTACAACAGGTAATGATTTTGTTTATGTTTATGTATTCATTCATTTGTAGCTGAATTTGGAGTAATTGTGTAATTTGTCTTAGTCTACGACTTTTATAGTATTCATTGTGTTTCTGTTTATTATTAGTTATTTTAATACATCCAGGAAAATGAAATAAGAAACATATATTGGGAAGGCAACTGACCGAAATCATTTTTTAAATGATTTTATTTCAGGTCAAGTTTATTTTATTAACTAACTAACAAATAAATTGTTCCAGTAAACTATAAATGATATGAAAGCCAAACCAAGACAGTAGTGAGTAGTGGTAGTGAGTTTATAACAAGAAAAACATAGATATCCAAAATACTTTTTGGCCACTGTTTATCAAAACTCTCCTAGTATGAAGATCGCAAGGGTCTTTGTTTACTTTCTTATTAATACGGTCTCGTGCTGAACCCTTCTGAAGATATTTCCCAGTGAAACACGTACTACAATCACTTCTGTCCGTGCTGTACATGTAGTGAACGGTGTAGTGTGTACTGTGTAGTGTTATTATTCCGCGACTCCGTAGCTGCAGGTGTCGCTGTTCAGTGACGTCACGTGTGCGTCTGCGCCGGTCCCTCGCGCGAAGAACTGAAACCAAGTTTTGTTCTCAAGCGTGTTGTGTTCATGCACTTTTACACCAAAAACTGACCTTTTAAGGCTTAATTCACACAGAAGTCGTGATGGATGTCGGGGAGCTGCTGAATTATCAGGTACGGACTCGTTTAATGTCTCTCCGGGGCTTTAAATGGATGCATTTGTCATTGGTTGATCTCTGTAGATGCTCGTATTAACATTATCTCATACTTTAATGACGGATGCATAAATAAACGGGTTTCTGACTCGTTACAAGCCGCTCAGTTATGTTAAGGGTTGTTGATTAATCTGTTACTGAGGGCTTTTGCTGTTAAAACACACGGGGTTCTTTTAATGCTTTATTCATTACGTTTATTGAAATGTTTCTTTTCTCTGGGCTTTGTGTAGTTTGTGTTCAGATTCAGTCGTACTTCAGCAGTAAGTTACCTGCTTTAGGTACAAAGGTGTATTAGCTTATGCAACTCAACAACATTTCCTTGGTTAGGATTTTTATTGGAACCTAAAATAGGATTTTAGTTTAACCTATATTCATTATTTTTACATTAATTTATCCTAAAACATAAAATGTAATCGGATAAACATAAATAAATATTTTTTATATATATTCATTTTTTTTAAATATAGAGTGTAATTTTTACAAGAAACAAGTAATTTTTAAAAAAGTTTTAAAAGTAATTTTTACAAAGCCAATAATAAAACCAGTAATAATATTTTTTTATTTATTTATTATTATTATTATTATTATTATTATTATTATTGTATATCTGAAACCCAGTGTTTCTTGAAACAGCATGCCTACATTATGTGTTAAATAATTATTTTTAGGATGTTATTCCTGAGATGGGAAGCATATTGTAAAAACAAAATCAAAAATGTATTTATATTAGTAAGCTTATTGGTAATATGCATTTAAAATACAGTTTTTTTTGCATAGCAGTGTTTATTTATCAGTGAAGCTCAACAAATATGAAATTGTATTTTTGTTCCTAAATTAATAAAAAAAGTCTTCTAGTTCTAGTGGCAGAAGCATCTTTGTTATGTTGCAATATTAACTAGTACAGAGTGTTGTTCTCTTACTCTTACAAAGCTTATAAATCTAAGAGTAGTCTCTCAGGGACAAGTCCCCGCTTCATCGTCAGTGTGAAATAATCTTCTCTTTTCAGCCCGACCGGGGTGCTAAGAGACCCAGAAATGAAGACAGCAAGGAGGAGTCCAGAAGCAAGCAGAAGACGGTGAGCCGAGACGCAGGACGAGTGCTGGTGAGATCTGAGCTGGACAGCGAGGAGCAGAGCGGAGGAGACGGGGAGAAGATCCTTGAGAGACTGATGGACCAGGATGGAGAAGATCCAGAGGTGAGGTTAAAACCTCTGAATGGTTCATTATAAACACATGTGACGGCTGTGTGTGTGATTAGTTTATCCTACCTATGGATAATATTTTAGTTCATTTCCATCATTAGTAACAGTTTCCCCTGTGGGTTAAATAAAGTTAATATTAGTCGTATATTAATAATACTTCAGAAACTAATGTTTACTATCCCTGTTGTAATATTAATCATAAGTAAAAACCATGGTGAACCAATTTTTCGCCATGTCTAAAATCTATACCCCTCCAAAAGAAATGTAAAGAATGTAAAAATGAATACATCTTTAATAAAAGTTAAATACGGTCATGGATGTTTACAGAGCAGAGGTCACTTTAAAATCCAATGTGAGAGATGGACTTTTGTTTATTATTATTGATGGTTACTGTGTTATTTCTGTTTTAAAAGCCAGTCATAAATAACACTTTAATATCTAAAGAGTGTTCATGTGATTTCATACATTAATCGTCCCGAAGTGATGGACAGTTATAGAAACTATGCTGTTTTTTTTAGTGTTTTTGATCTTATACTATATTGTATTGTATTGTATTTAGAGGCGGGCATAGATAATTTGTTTAAATTTAGATTAATCTAGATGAAAATAGCTCATTTGACAGGCATTCAGAATATGTGTGCTACATAAATAATAGTCTCGCGTAGCCAGTCCTTCAGAATTCATAGCCGCTTTCTTTGGCCAAGGCCCGCCCATAAGGCCGTTTAACCGACATGTCAAACAACCAATCACAGTTTGTTTAAAATCCAACGTTTAGCTGATCTTGATAAATGCTTCTTGTCACTCATGTAAACACGAGGCTGAGATTACCTAAATAATGACTAAAAGTAAAGATCACGCAAACTGTTAAGACAGCATCAGGTAAGATTCCTGCACTCGCTTACATATGTTTGAATTATCAAAATTAAACATGTTTACTACAAATAAATATCATAATAGTTGAACTAAAGTAAGCACACATTAACATGGTTTTGCTGTGCTAGCCATTCAGCTTCACCATGGTATTTGTGATTGTACTAATGGTACTAATGGATCTCTGATAACGTTGTCTCTTAGTGCGCTACGAAGACTCAAAAGGTACACCTTAACTACAGTTATACCTTTTCTCCGAACTATAACTTAGGATGGTGCTTAAGGTAAACCTTCTTAAGTGCGACCTTAGCAGGTGCTGTTCATTGATATCGATGCCTCGATGATCGATTGTGCGCTCTTTCCTTCACAGCGGTATAGGAAAAGTATTGAGAAAACAATGTTCTTTATAAAGCAGCGTTTTAGAAATAGTACGAACTGCATTCATCGGGGCTAATTTAAATATGCACATGCAGAAATAAATACGTTTATGTGTTTATAATTTAGCAAGTGTGCAATCCCACACCCTCACGGCCATGGTTTACACCTTTATTATGAAAAAGTAAAGTCCTCCCTAACCTTTCCCAATGCATTATTTATTACTTAACTTTTTTATTATTTTTTTTCATTTTTATTCAAAATAAATGCTTTTCTGATGTTATTTGAAATTATAAAAATTATAAAGGGGGTTAAGAGGGGGTCTCGCCCAGCGAGTAATTCAAGTTTGTGTAAACTCATCTTTCTTTATATAGACTTATATAGCCTTTTCTGTCAAGTGGTTTGCCAGCTGATAATTAAAAAAGCTAACAACCATTAGTGTATGGAACCTTTTTTTAATGAAAACACTTCCATTCACTGGGTGTAGGCTGAAACAAATTAGGTATTTTTTGTGTAAAAATGTAAAGTAAAAATGCAAATTTAATGAGTTAGTGACAACACTACTTGCATGCAGATGCTAGATTAAATAGGTTATGCTTTGAGATCCAAGACAAAATAGACTCAGCACCGAAACTGTCGCGTGCAGCACTGCCGCTCCTGCTATGCTACACACTGCCTTTACCAAAGCATTCACAAAGCCTCTGTCAGCAAGGCTCACTGTGACACTTCTCTGCAGCTCCTGAGCGACACAGTTCATGTGTTTATAGCATGTAAGATGAATTGCGGCACCATGCCGCGTGTACTGTCAGTTCCAATGGTTGGTGTTTTTCCCCCACTTACGTGCAACAGACAGGAAATGTTCTTTACAAGCCTCCGCAAAATAACGCTCCTCAGTTTTTAATACAGCCAGCGCAAAAGACTTCAGTTCCCACGTGTCACTGATGCAATGTGCAGTTACTCCGAGGTAATTGTTGTTCCACTTTCCTGACAAATAATTTGTCACACTGTGCATGTGTGAAATGCGTTAAATAAATTGACGTAATTAACACGTTATTTTTGACAGCCCTAATTATATTTATATTATATTATATTATGTAACTACTGTTTATATGTATTATGGCCAGTAATCAGATTGATTGCTGATATTGTAAATGTTTACTGTTTATTTATTGAACTATTTATTGTTATTGTTAATCTGTTTTTAACCAATAATATTTTTTTTTTAGGTTAGGTTTGTGTTAGTTTTTTTTTATATATATATATAATTTATATATAAAAAATATAGCATTCACACTAGAGCTCCAATCTAGATTATTTTTATGATTTATACTTTTTAAAATTAGTCATCAAAACATTTTATTGTACTGTAGAAAATGTGCATAACCGTTGATAATATAACATTTATATCAGAGGGACACTGATTTCTATATATGAGAACCATGACCTCCTGACTTCCTGACCTGCTGTGTGTTGACAGGCTGAGCTTGTGGATGAGAGCGCAGTGAAGAAAATGATCCTGACCTTTGAGAAGAGGTCCTACAAAAACCAAGAGCTGAGGATCAAGTTTCCAGACAACCCCGAGAAGTAAGTTAAACCCCGTTTTCATGAGTTCTGTGTCTCACTGTTTCCATTAAATGGGAAATTAAATACGAGCAGAGAGAAGCAACCTCACTTCCTGCTGTCGGCAGGTTCATGGAGGCGGAGCTTGACCTGAACGACATCATCCAGGAGATGCACGTCATCGCCACAATTCCAGAGCTGTATCATCTGCTGGTGGAGCTGAACGCCGTTCACTCTCTGCTCGGCCTGCTCAGCCACGATAACACTGATATCCTCAGCGTCACATGACTTCCAGAGATCATGTGTTACAGTAAGGCTGATGATGCACAGGGCAACTTTTTGAGCAATGCTGCTGCCAACGGGCAACCGGGTGAGACACAGGGCCCATGGTCGATCTAAAGTATCCAGTCAGAAATGTGTCTCTTTCTCCCCAAAAGATTTCTTTAAAAAGTTGCCCTGTGTATCATCAGTTTGATTAGTAATTACATGCTATGTGTCTATTAGCATTGGCATGTTTAACATTTAGTCATTAGATTTACATTTATTTAGTAGGTGCCTTTATGTGAAAAGTATATATTCCTGAATTATCCTGAGTTTTTTTTGGTTCAGAAGTATGCAAATTCTTCTCAAATGTTTTTAGCCATTGGTCAGTATCTGTAAGTCCTTAACATGAATCACATATCAGCATCGCGGTGGTGGACCTCCTGCAGGAGTTGTCAGACATCGACACGCTTCACGAGAGCGAGGAGGGGGCTGAGGTGCTCATCGATGCTCTGGTAAGGAAATATTTATTTAACAGTCAGAGAAACCACATCATCAGTGGCGTTACAGGAGATTACGGGCTGATTCAGAAGCGTTAGCGGGTCACAGTCCAGTGGCACACTGAGATTATTACACAAAATGACACAAATTACTGCTGCGAGGAAAGTAGCCTCGTTTTTGGTCTGCCGTGTGCGAGCGAAGCAGAGCGAGGCGACGGTAACATCCCGGCGGCGGTGGAGGGTGTGCAATCAGATGCCTTGTGTCAGGAGCAGAGGAAACGGGAAGAGCTTGTGAATCAGAGGCTGATTGAACCGCATGCGTCTGATTGCTGCTGATTGTATTTGTGTTGTGCAGCCAAGCAAACGCGTTTACACGTCTGTATACCTCTTTATATGATGTCTCAACAAACGGGGTGTAAAATAGGGCTTTATGTAAAAAATGATATGTGTATATATACATGGGTCAAAGATGTCTAGATGAATTTTGGAGAATAAAATGTCAAAATTTGGTTGAAATAATCTCACACTGTCCTTCAGCATAACACAATATTTTTGTAAAGATTCTAACAACTTATTTATTCTGACTGACTGAGTACATATTAAAATATATAAAAGAAGGAAGCAGATTACATTTTATTGTGTTTTAAATGAGTTAAAAAATCGTACTTACAAATGGGTAAAAACTAGGATCGCAAATTAAATTGTAAAATTGCAAAACTGTGAAAGTGATTAGTCTTTTAATGTGTCACAAATTGATTTTTATTGTAAATATGATCGTCCAATTGAGTGACATTTTTAGTGGGTAACTTTAGTAAATTAGGAAAATATGTGTGACATTTATTTTTGGCTCAGAAAAACAAATTTGCAATTTTGTGAAATTTAAACAGAAAAAATTAATTTGTAGAAAAACAACAAGCCTTTAAAGCAGTAATGCACTTATTGTTTTTGTCTTTGACCCACATATACATACATAAAAAAACAAACAAACAAAAAAACATGTATATTAATTGCATTATTTATTTTTTTATTTATTTGTATTTTCTTTTTCATCTGTATAATTGTTTCAGAGAAAATGGTTTTTAAATTAAAATTTAATTCAGCAGGAATACATTAAATAGGTTAATTTGTACTTTTAAAATTTGAGAGTGAAATATTACAAAAGATTTCTAATTCAAATAATTGCTGTTCTTTTGAACTTTTTATTCCTCAAAGAATCCTAAAAAGAAATATGTATTACAGTTGCTGCAGCAGCACAAATGTTTTCAACACTGATAAAAATTAGAAATGTTTCTTGAGCAGCGATAATCACATGAGGATGATTTCTGAAGGATCATGTGACATTGAAGACTGGAGTAATGATGCTAAACATTCAGCTTTGATCACATGACGTTTTACAATATCCGCAAATAGAAAAGTTATTTTATATAAATAAATTATTTCACAATTCTTACTGTATTTTTGATCAAATAAATGCGACCCTGGGATTGCCAAGTAAATTGATTTATATTACATGTATTTTATATATATATAGCGTTGGCATGTGTCTAAATGTAGTTTCAAACCCTGATTTGTGTGACTATTTAATTTTTTCTGTCATTCGCCTAAATAAATGTCTACATGTTTTTGTTCATTTGTATAGTTGGAGGGTCAGGTGGTAGCTCTCATGGTGCAGAATATGGAGCGTTTGGATGAGACTGTGAAGGAGGAAGCTGATGGAGTTTACAACACTTTAGGTAAGTCACGCATCAACACACGTGCTAGTCTGAGAGCAGGCTTTTAAATATGAACGTACTGTATAAAGAAGGTGCTCAGTGTCATTCACACAAACACTAAACACCATAATGTTGAGACTCATTAAACTCAAATATACAATAAGCATTCATTGAACAACATTACATGCAATGTACAACCCTAATAAACATTACTGATAAGAAAAACTAAGAAGAAACAGAGTTATTTTAAAGAAAAAGCATCTCATTCAAACTAAATTGTAATGTAATGCAGGGAATTCTGGGAATGTCGGTTTCCAGATTTGTCCTGTAAATTTTACAGGAATTTAACATGAACCATTGAACAGGTTTTAATTTTCAGCATTTAATTTGAGCATTTTCACAGTGTTCTTTACAGTTAATATCTCGGTCATTTTTATGTGTGTCAAGGATCGTGTGACTCTGAAGACTGGAGTAATGATGCATAAAATTCAGCTTTGATCACAGAAATAAATTGCATGTTTTCATATATTTACATAGAAAACGTACAGGTTACTTCCGTAACCCAGGTTCCCTTAGTCATGGGAACGAGTACTGCGTCTGATAAGATGCTATGGGAAAAACAAATTTTTTCCTCCTAACTGAAGCCTTATTCAATCACGCCGCAGTGAAACTGCATGGCCATTGGTCGTTGCAGTGGTACTTAGATAAACTAATCGGCTGGCCGCCACTCCTGCCGAAGCCTGCCAAAGGGGGCGGTGCCGCGTGTATATAAGCGCCCACTTCGCCAATAGGATTCAATAGGTTACTTCGACTGAAGCGACGAACACTTACAGCACAGCACGGCACAGGACGCAGTACTCGTTCCCGTGTCTCAGAGAACCTGGGTTACAGAAGTAACCTGTACGTTCCCTGTTGACACTTCACTCGTACTGCGTCTGCTAAGACACTATGGGAACACAGTTCAATCCCACCGTAGCTGTAAGTGAAGAACGATCAAGCCTGACAGTGGACCCAGGTGAAAACAGGGGGCGCACAGTCACACAAGCATGCAGAGAATCAATGCCCCGCATATGTAATAAATCGTCCTACACTTTTAAAAAGGTGTGTGACCCTGAGCTCGCGGCTGGGGCGAATAACGGCCAGCAGAGCGTGCTTGTAATACACAAATAGACAGAAGCTCAGAGCTGCGTCTGCTGTTGAATGTGAGCCGGTCAATGCAGCGAATAAACGGATACATAGAGCCTCAGTCTGCGGCTTGGGGCATAATGGCCAACGCGGAACATAGAATTTAACCCTTTAAACGGGAGCAACTGAAACTCGCGGTTGGGGTGAATGACAGCAAACTCAGTAGCCTAAGTTGGCTGTTTGAATGTATAACGGTCAACACAGCGAAGTTGATAAATCATACTTCGTGAAACTTTTTAGCCTGAATTCGTGGTTTAGGCGTGCAGTGGCCAAACACAGCGACTTAGTAAGTTAACCCTTTAAGCAGAGAGGACCCTGGCATGTAATGCTGGGATGTCCAGATTATAAAACCTGGCAAAAGTGGATGGGGAGGACCAGCCGGCCGCCCCAAAAATCTCTGACGGGAATACCGCTAGACAACGCCCAGGATGAGGCAGTGGCTCTAGTCGAGTGAGCTTTTACTCCAATGGGGCAATCCTGGCCCAATGAAGAGTATGCTAATGAAATGGCATCTACAACCCATTTAGACAGCCTTTGCTTCGAGACCAGTAGCCGTTTAGAGCGGACGCCGAAGCATACAAACAGTTGGTCAGATCGCCTGAAGGCAGCTGACTGTTCAATGTAGGCTCTCAATGCCCTGACGGGGTAGAAGTGGTTAAAGTCATGGCCCTTGCTAGGGGGTAACGCCGAAAGAGATACCACCTGCGCTCTGAATGGTGTGGAGAGCACCTTCGGCACATAGCCGATCCTTAGTTTCAGGATGACTTTAGAGTCCCAAATTTTGCCCAAATTACAGGCAGATGGGGATCACAGACAGCACTTGCAGGTCGCCTATTCACTTAACAGATGCCAGTGCCAATAGCAGTGCAGTCTTAAGTGTCAGCACCGTTTGCAGAGGTTCAAAGGGCACTCCTTTTAGGGCACTCAATACTGTTGGCAGGTCCCGCGTAGGGACAGGGCGAGGAGGCTTCAGCCTTCTGAGCTTCAATGAAGCGCTCTGCAAAGCCCTCAACAGAGGGACCAAACAGCCCACTGGGAGAGATTGGTGCATCCAGGAAGGGTTAGATTAAGCCACAGATGTCTCTCCAGAACAATGAGGCTGGCAATGGATCCGCTGATCGTTTGGGCTGTGACTCTCTCAATGCCAAATCTGTCGTGCTTCTTAGCTCCCTTATGGTGTCTGCATCAGGCGAGCCCTCGGTGGCAGCGAGGAGCTTCGCTTGGAAGACCTGGAGCACGGCCATGGAATGAAGAGCAGAGGCTGCCTGTCCAGCAGAGGCGAAAGCTCGGCCGGCGAGAGAGGTGCGTTGGTTTGGCTCTCCAGCCAATGCAAGTGGGCGGGCAGAGATGATCGGCAACGGGGTCGTCAAGCGGTGGCAGCTTCTCGTAGCCCTTCTCTTTGGCACTGTCGAGTGATGCAAAGATGGTTGAGGCGGGGTTGCACAGCCGCGCTGAGTAGGGCGCCTTCCAGGACTTAGTAAGCTCTTCGTGAACCTCTGGGGAAAAAAGGTGTGGATTTTTGACGAGGAGCTTGAGAGCACCCCGGCAGATACCACTCATCCAGACGACTCCATGAAGGTTCCTTAGGGTGGAGTCCAGTCCAATCCTAGATCGCTGACAGCCTTAGAGAGAATACTGAATAGTTCGGAATCCATCCCGGCTTTCTCTGAGCCAGATTCAGACGGCCCGGAGGGTGGAGGTCTCCAGAGCCCGACAGCTCGTCCTGCGTCCGAAGCTGCAAGAGACATGCCATCTTCTTGTAGTTCATCCTTGCTGTGGCCAAACGAAACGAGGTCACTCGCAGACTCGAAGAGGACGGGTGAAGGCTCTCTGGTGTGAGACGACGAAGCACGTGGGGGCTGAGCCGGCGTGAGATCGCCCATCTCTGAGCCCTGCCCTCTGCAAAAAAACGCAAATAAATGCAACCTTGGAAAGCCAAAGATACTTTTTTTATTTTTTTTATTTTTTTTTTTTTTAAAAAACATTCAAATCTCAATTGTTCCAAACTTTTGGTGGTATGTGTGTAAAAATTTATCCAACAAAGCAGATGTCTTTTTAAGAGGGAGGAAATGCCTGAATGCTACTTCAAACCTGCTGGAAACACTGCGTCTGGCTTGCGTTTGCAGGTTTGCTTCTGGAAAGATGCTGTTCAGCTGCAGAGAGAGATAAATGGTCTGACTGAATGGATTTAAACGCCACATTTCCTCCATGTCTTCCTCTTTCCCCGTCTTCCTCTGCTGTTCCAGTTCTTGTGTAATCTCTTTCCTTTCCTCATGAGATTTCGCACCCCCTCTCTCTTCCTCCCACTCATCGCTGTGAGATTTTCCTCCCATCATGCCTCTGATTGAGTTATCAGGTGTCTTCAGAGTCTTTTATAATACAGATGAGTCTCAAACTCCCTTGTGATGTGTCATATAGAGCTGTTCACTCTGCTCGCTCTTTCCATCTTTTTGTGTGTCCCAGGCTCGACAATGAGCTTTTTTTTCTGCTGGTCTGGGCGGTAGTTCAGATTTTTACTCATGCTGGTGACATTTTCTGAGGCCCAGAGGCTAAAGCAAGATTTTTTTTTGTGCTTTTTTTAGCAACCTATTTCCAATGCAAAAAAAATAAGCAATAAGCAAAAAAAAAAAAAAAAACATTTAAGCTGATAGTTCCAAACTGTTTCTCTTTTCCATACGAATGCAGTTTATGCTGTGTCAAGCTTCAAAATGGACAACAAAAAAAGTCAGTTTTACAAAAAAAATCAGTATCAGTACTCAGTCTTATTAAATGATATTATATTGACGTCAGTGTTTGAAATGCATGTTTAAAATGAATTAATTATATAAAAATATAAATGTGTTTTATACATGCATCAGAATAGTTTTAATGTAGACTTACAGCCTAATCCGACTTATTTATATTTTTATTTAAGGATTTATGTATTAATTTGGGATTTTTATTCGTGTTCATGAATTTTTTATAATTTATGCATTTACACATCTAATGAATTGAGTGAATCTAGCATTTATTTAAGCATTTTAGAAGTGTGTTTTATATGGTTTTTATTTGTGCATTTTAGGATTTATGAATTAGTTTATTCATTTATTCAAGGATTTATTTGGTGTGTTTAAGCATTTGTTTATACATTTATTCATGCACTTATTTTTAAAGACTTATTTAACATTCACAGAAGCATTTATTTATTCATACATTTATTTTTAAAAATTTATTTAAGGATTTATTTCATTTATTATTTATTTCATTCGTTTTTATTCATTTTTATAACAGAATTAGTAAACATTTATTATTACACATTCATGTAAAGAAATTCATGAGCTGATCAATAGTGGTTTTTATTATTTATTCATTTTTTCATTATCTGTTGTTGTTTAAATATTTTTATTGATTTTCATTATTATACAGCAAACTCAACCACACAATTACACCTCATTTAAATCACCAGGTCATGATCAGATAGGTTCTATTATGAAAAAGTGTCACACAAGGATTTAACGTAAGAAAAAAAGGGCTTAATTCCTAAATGCTTGTCCAGACCTGAAGGTCAGTGGCTCTTTACCGCTTGTATAAACTGATTTGAAAGTAAAGCGAAGGCCTAGACCTCAGGTCATGGGCCCAGTGTTCTGCGTTCATGGGTGGAGTGAATGTGTTCTGGTCTCACTGCAGTGTCTCCATCAGTTATCATGGCAACTAGGTGAAGCAGAAGCTGCAGAAACTAGGTCATAATACAACACACGTTTGAGAGAAGCATGGACTTGCAGTAACAGCAGATCTCTCTGTCTTTCTGTGGCAGCTGTGATCGAGAACATGGCTGAGTTTCGTCCCGGTCTGTGTACTGAAGCGGCCCAGCAGGGTTTGATGCAGTGGCTGCTGAAGAGGATCAAGGTAACGTGACTGCTAGGGCTGCTCAGAATCTCCATTCACTGATGGAAACTGTTGTCTTTATGAATGTAGTCTGCTCATAGTTTGGCTGATTTATTATTTTGGCTTGGCAAGCCAGCATAATGCTATTGTACCAAACCACCAAAATCTCGTAACATGTGATCAAACTCTGGGAAAGAGTTTTCAAACTACATCCACTAAGCTTGGCACAGACCTACAGCCAGTCTGAGCTTGGTTTATTTAATTATGCTTTTAATTTTTCATGCGTTTTATTTGTGCAGTTGTTTTTCAAATATGTATGCATTTATTTATGCATTTTTACATCTGCCTTATTGAAGCATTTAAGAATTTACTTTTGTTTTTGCATATGTTTGCATTTTTTTATGCATTTATTCAAGCATTGAAAAAACAAATGTACACATAAACATTATTTATTAATTCACATTTATTATTATTATTTGCTCATTTTGCTTTATTGGCTTTGCTTTTAATAAAGTAGATATAGTTAAATATAGTTTTATTAAATATAGATTTTTTTGCATTTATGTATTCTTGCATTGATTTATATATGCATTAATTTATATATTTTTCAATGGTCTTCGATTCATTTATTTACAGAATTATGTAAATAACATATACATGGTTATTAATTGACTTTGCTTTATTATTGATGGTAACCATACATGTATACATGGGCAGCGAGCTGCTTTACCGTTTATTTATTTATTCAAGCATTCACTTTTGCATTTTTGAGGGAACTGTGTAATATCTGCATAGAATGAGTCAGACACAGTCATGATGGAGCACAGTCACAACAACTCTGTATTTAACTGTGAGTAGCTTACGTTGAGATCACTCTGCATTAAACTAGAATACACATCAGAAAAATTACACACTTTAAGTTGAAAGTCAAGAAAAAGATATATTTTTAAAATAGCATAAGTCTTTTTTTTTTTTTCTCATGCTGAACAGACTTTGTCAGCTGGTTTGAAGTTGGCTGTGCAGTCGAACGGGTTTAACTCGATAATTTTTCTTTTTTTGAGCTGGATTTGAGATTTTCGTAAGAGCTGTAGGCCTGCTGCCACAATTCACACTGTCTTTTATCCACGTGAGGTGAAATCCTCTTCAGATTTACCGCTGGCTGCTGGAATATGAGCGTCATGCTGTTCCAGTCTTAATGCTCCCTGAAGACTTCCGTGAATCCAGCACACCAGCAATTACACTGACAATAAAGAAGACGGCACACAGATCGAATGGGATGCTGCTGCCAAAGCCATTGAAAGTGTGTGTTTGTTGTGTTCCCAAACAGGCCAAGATGCCTTTTGATGCCAATAAGCTGTACTGCAGTGAAATACTGGCTATCCTGCTGCAAAACAATGACAGTAAGTAAAAATGAGAGACGGATTGCTTTGATTGGCTGCGTGCGTGGCTTCATCAAAGACTACAGGGAATCCCATTCATGCTAGAGAATAATAACAAGCTCAGTGAGAAACAAAGTCTTTTAAAATAAATGAACATTTGCTGAAGTTTGTTTCTTCATCAGATTTGGAGAAATGTAGTATTACATCACAGTCTCTGCAGTGGATGGGTGCCGTCAGAGTGAGATAAAAACATAAGTTAATGTCTTGTGAAGCCAAAAGCTGTGTGTTTGTAAGAAGCAAAACCAAACGTTTTTCTTTTTTTCTTTTTTTTTTTTAATCAGCTGTTTGGACTCTCATTCTGACGGCACCCATTTATTGAGCGAGTGATGGAATGTTACATTTTTCCAAATCCGATGACGAAACAAACTCATCTATTGGTGGTCCATCAATGGTGATCTGTTCCTATAAATACTACTAAGAAAATAGGTCTTTTCACCTGAGTTACAAAAATTCACAGCTTATTTTCGGCAAGTTTTTTTAAATTTTTAAATGTATTTTTTTTTGGCTGGACATTTTCAATTGATATTAAAGGGACAGTTCACCCAAAAATGAAAGTTTGATGTTCATCTGCTGACCCCCAGGGCTTCCAAGATTTGTTTCTTCAGTAGAACACAAACAAAGGTCATATAATGGAAGTTAATAGGTACCAAATGTACCAAAGCTCTGAGAGTCAAAAAAACATACACAGATGAAACCAAATTAAACCATACGGCTTGAGGTGTTAAGACATGAAAACATTGGTCTGTGCATTTTTTACATCTTATACACCTCCTTCACAACATCCGGCGTGTGACACGTCAACGTGTTCTGGCTATGGATATATACACATAGATTTACACGTTGATCCTTGCATAACGCAGCCCATAGAAATATGTGAGATGTTCCAAATATCAGAGTGATGGATATACTGCTGATTTTACTTTTCAAAGTAAAAATAATAACGTAATTGAAATGTTTATTTTTTTGGGGGGGGAAATCGCATCTGTTGTACAAAAACCATTAAATCCCTGTTGTGCAGCACTTCATTTGCCAAAAATAGGAATTGCTACATTATAATTTGATCAGACTTTACACATTCATTGGACTACTACCAGTTTTGATGATAATGAATTTGATAAAAGCTAAAACACATTTCATAGGACCCTGTTATTAATTGATGTTTGTGTGTTTTATGAATTCAGCTGAATAATGCTTTTCAAATATTGACTTGATATAGACCTGATAGATACTGATATGGCAATAAAACCATTTAGCTGATTAATCATACTTTTTTCTGATTTAAAATGTAATTAAATGAAGTCCAGGAAAATGAAAATGGACATTCTTTGAGTTTGGTAAGACTCCAGCTGATGCAGTGATGTATGAGTACAGTAATGAAGCGTAATAAGGCTGTGGATTGTTTGTGTTTAGCGTGTCATTTTATCACATGCATGTCTCTAGGCTTTATTCATCATCTTTTCTCCTCGTGTCTGTCTCTCTGACTGATTTCTGTCCTCCCTCCCACTCATCTCTCTCTCTCAGAAACGAGGGAGCTGTTGGGAGAAATGGACGGGATTGATGTACTGCTGCAGCAGCTCTCAGTAAGAGTCTCTGTGTTACTGTGTAAGAGTAGCACACCTCTCTAAACCAGCGGCTGTCTGAAATCCCTTTAGAGCTCATCATGACCCAGAACCTTCTGTTTTCAGATCCCTCTGATGTTCTCGTGGTGCAAAACATGACCAGACAACGTTTAATTGTTCATTTACACGTCATTTAAATACAAATTTGGGTAATAAAATAAAGAGAGGGTTTTGTTTTGTTTTGGCCAGAAAGAATGGGATTTATTTTGATTTGTAATTAACATATAATGCTTAATTGTCATCCCAATAAAGCACAGCGTGCTCTTAAACCTTTTTTTTTTAAACGCTATACTACTCTTTTATTTATTTTACTTCCCTTGCTTTCTTTTTGAATTTGTTTTCGTACAAATTATTGCATATTATTATATTATTACATGCATATTAGCATTTTTGTTTGAGCTTCTTTGTAGTAAAGAGTATAATGCATAATACTAAGTGCCTAGTTCTTCTTAATAAATTATAAATACATTTTTATATATATATATATATATTAGTAATATATATATATATATTAGTTTTAGACATTAATAAATACAAGCATGCATTGAAAGTGCTTGGTCTTGAGGACAAGTATAATATGCTCATAAAAGGCTTTATTCATTGATTGAAATTTTTTAAAAAGGTGTTTAAGCGTCATAATCCAGCCACGGCGGAGGAACAGGAAATGATGGAGAATCTATTTGATGGCCTCTGTTCCTGCCTCATGCTTCCAGCCAATCGTGATCGTTTCCTCCGGGGGGAGGGGCTTCAGCTCATGAACCTCATGCTCAGGTGCGTCTCTTGATTGACAGCTGCACTTTATGTTCTCTAAGCTAGAGATTTTAGTTATTTTTATGGTTTTAATTTGGGGCTTTATTGAATTTTTTTCACATTTATTTTTCTTGTTTCTCCTGTTCTCTCTCTCTCTCTGCTGCTCCGTTTCTCTCTGCGTCTCTTCTTTGACATGTGAAATATTTTCCCGCGGTGTAGATAAACTGTTGTTTGTCATTGGCGGATGAAGGAAGTGCCAGTCTGACGGACAGCTACATTTCCCTCGAGCGAGGCCATGATAGTCAGCTTCCGTCTGTTCAGGCCTCTTCAGACTCCGACATGCTGTTTATATCGCTGCTTGCTTTATATACACCCGGAGAAAATTCATTCAATCTCGTCCTTGACTTCAGGAACAACCGATGAATGTGTAAAATGAAAGTGGACTGAAAAATAAAGCAGGGCTTGTGAATGAACATCAGTTTTCTTTTTCTAAAACACGCACGGAAATGATTTCTACTTGAAGTGCCAGGTTTTTGCTCGCAAGTCCAATTTTAGCCGAGGCAGGTTTATTTGTTTAACTTTATTTTTCCCTCAACTATCCAAGGCTTTCTGGGGACCTCAACATGCTCTTGAAAACTCTTGAAAATTGGCACACACATCGGACTCTGTAGTCATCAGGACCTGGGTGTGACGCAGGGGCTCTGTGGCGCCCCCAAAAACACACACCTGCATGTATATTCATATGAAACTCGGTACAGATATAGATCTCATTGAGCTGAACAACTCGACTCATTGACGGTCAGTGCTTCGCCCAACAGGAAGTCTGCTATTCAGGGCTGTTGAAAAAGTGCTTGCTCTGGAATTTGAAGTACTCCTCTTAGGTTTTCCAAATGGTTTCTAGGAAAGACATTGGGGATGCTAAATTGCGAAGAGATTTTTGATATCTTGAACGCAGTGGTGAAGTTACGGCGAGAAATGAGAAATAGGAAGCGTCTAATAACATCCACGTACATGATCTGATATTGATCAAACTTGGTGAGTTTGTTCGTTGTGGGATGTCAACGTTATAACGCCACCAACTGGAAGTGTGTTGTTTTCCAAATGCTTTGAATTCAGCACCTACCTTTTACTCGATTTGCATAAAACTTAATCAGAGTACTGAAAAAACACGGCCGATGTAAAACTGCTGAGGGGACATTGATACCTGAAATATTGTTGCCACGGCAACTGTGAAAAAACACAGAGGAAGAGTGAGTGCGAGACCGAGAGGGAGGGAGAGATAGAGATTTCTAGTGATTAAACGCATCAGTTGTTACATATTTATTTAATGCATTACAGCTTTATAAGTCTCTTTGGCTTAATCCTTTTATGTAAGTTTTAGGGACCAACATTTTTAGATCCAGTTAATTTGTAGAGAACTGACAACATCATTTGATATAATTAGGTTAATGCTTATGTTATTTACAACATAGAAAGGTCTGGTGGTCTTAAAATTTAATTAACAAATGCATTTCCTTCTTTCTTTCTTTTTGCAAAACATTACAATTAAAATTGTGTACAACTGAATTAATTATTTTCCAAGTTTTAAATGTTGTTATTCTTCATGCTGTCATGAATAGAGCATTTTGATGCATATATGCAGGCAAATTTCTAATTTCTGTGCTAAGTAGAGTAAGTACTGCTCTTATTTCTTAGCATTACACACTTTGTCCCTTCAATGTCTTTTCAGTGGTTAATTACTGCTTGTCTGTAGCACTTTCAAAGCGTGCCAATGATGCATTTCTCATCGCGTCTGTTCAGAGAGAAGAAGATGTCTCGAGTCAGTGCTCTGAAGGTCCTGGACTACGGGATGATCGGTCCCGAGGGGTCAGATAACTGTCACAAGTTTGTGGACATCCTGGGCCTGCGGACCATATTCCCTCTGTTCATGAAGACGCCCAAGAAGATGAAGAAAGTGGGCGTATCGGACAAGGAGCATGAAGGTTCGTAGAGACCAGAGTCCTTAAATGCCTCTTTCTCTGTTGTGGCTCTGTTTTGTTCCCAATTCAATATTGTTCCCACCAGGTTTATTCTTTTTAAAATGGATTTAGTTTGGCGGAGCTGCTCAATTAGCGGCGAACACACACACACAGAGGCGTTTGTAATATGACGGCGAGTTCACAGTAATATCTTTTTCTCGGCTATTATTTACAGTTCAGCCGGCGGTTTATTCCGCGGGGAGTAAAACTCTGCGGCGGCTGCTCTTATTGTTTTGCCTGAGCGATACAAATAAGCTCCTCACACTGTTCTTAATGGTTATTAGGGACCTGCAATGAGAGAGAGAGAGAATATATGAAGCATTTACAGGCTGGAGTAAGAGTGTTTGATGGATATGAACGTGTACCTTGTATTTGGATTTAGGTGGAAAGAGGCATGTCTGAAATCAAGCTGAAGTGGCTCTTATTCAGGATTCAGATAGTGACAGATAATGCGTTGAAAATGATCGCTGCAGCTCAATTCAGAACATTCCCTCACGGTAAATGCAGTGAATCTGGCCGCGCTCTCCCGGCTTTTGGCCAAAATCTGCCGAATATTAACATTCTTCCATCGCAGCACCACAGCGAGCCACTGTCCGAAAGTCGCACAGCAAAGTCTTGGCCTGAGAAATCACAAGCTGATAACTGATCCGACAGAGTCTCCCATTGCTCCTCTAAATGCTATTTTGGTTTATAAACGTTTGTGTTTATTTAAAAAATTATATACATGTGAATTAAATAAAAAATGTAGTATGCAGTGCATCGTCAATGCACTGAGGTATTGTATTGAACCGAATGAATGACATAATAATCGTAATCGAACCGACCCGAACTATACACTCCTAGTGTATTCTGTTATGAAAGGTTGATATTTTGGTTTTGGGAGTTGTCAACGACATGCATGCAAGGTCAAATGAAGTCACATTTATTTATTGTCTTATAATAGGAATTTATTTTGACCTTAGAGACCCAAACGATTCGCTCAACGATGAATTTTTCCAAACTCCTCCTTTGCGTGACGCTAATTTGCGGTGATTGGTCGACTGGTCTAATTAACCAATTAAGCAGTGTTCCTGGGCTTTTAACGCTCCAATAACGGCATCTGCTGGTGAAGAATGAATTTGCATTTTCATTCAGACCAAGGAAATGATGAAGTGGGCGGGCAATATGCTAATGTTTCATTATGACTTGGGATTTGTTTCAAAAACGACTTCTTCAGTGGTTCAGAGTTGAATCTTTCTTTTGAGAGTCAGTTACTTTAAACACGGTGCACTTTCGATTCAAAACTTGTTTTAAAAATGTTTTCATTCAATGTTACACACCTGTATGACAGATCTATTTTTTTAAATGCATAATTTTCATTTACACATTCAGCTGATGATTTACTGAAAAGTACTGACACACTTCACTTTATCAGTGCTTATATTATACAAGGGTACAAGTATATTGATATAAGTGTTTAATATTTTTTTTCTTTAAATTTCTTTAAATTTCACTTTTTAGTTTTCTAGTTTATTTGAAAATGTAATGCAATGCAAAAACAGTTTAAGGTCCTAACTGGTTTTGATTACATGCAAAAAGTAATGCGTGACTACATTCAGCGGAGAAAAAAAAAAAAGAATTTAAATGCAATATTTATTTTTTTGTTGCACCCCAAATTCAAATTTTATTTATATATTATTGTTTATTTTTGATAAGAAAAATTTTTTTAAAAATGGCCCAGAAATGGTAAGCCATTACTATACATGATAATATGGAAAAATGTGACCATTCTTTTTTTTGTTTGATTATGTGTTAAAATTGTAATAATTAACTACTGGGACTACAAAAAGAAAAAAATGCTTCTGTCTTTAGTTTTTGTATTATCTAAGTTTGCGTACATTTTGCTTTCTTTTCCTTTTAATTGCAAATATTTTTAGGACGAGTTAACCCTTTTTGCGTGTGTGTGTGTATACATATATATATATAAATTTTTTATTATTATTTTTTAAATTGCACTTTATCTTTTTTTTTTTTTTAGGAAAAGCGCTAACAATTTTTGCATGACAGTTTCATTACTGTGATGCAGAATATATTAGAATATTATTGTGTTCTGCCTTAGCTAATTTGTCTTGAACCGTAACCGTTTATCCTTTTAAAATACAAACACTTGTGAACATGTTTATTTCTGTGAATTGGTTTGTTTGTTGTCTCCGCACACACACTGTATTTTGACGTTGTCACGTACAGTATGTTTGGTGTGAGATTACTCCAGCATCAATCAGCTGTTAGCCTCTTAATTCCTGACGACAAAAGGTGTTTATGAAGATGTGGCGGTTAATTAATTACCAGCTTTGACGACTGAGAGTTTGAGTAATTAAAGGGCTAAGCTCTTACGGCCGATCCAGAAAGTTCAGACTGATCCCTATAAAACCCCCTCTGAAATGTACTCGACTCGTCACACGCTCGCATTAGCATTGGTAAATAGCTGATTCAAAAGTTTGAAAGATTCACACAGGAAAAATAATGTGCTCTGCATTGTGTGCGAGGCTTTCATTGACATATAATAGTTTAAAAGAACTGGGAAGAACAACACAAATTGTTAAAGCTGGAGCGAAACTTCTGCGCTGGTAATCACCAAAGAAATTATGGGCGTCCTGCTTTTGTGTGGAGAGCTGAAAGGTAAAGAATCCTGACAGTCAGCCACACAGAGAAAGACTTCAGCTGGAGCACAGAGCCTCGGACGCCTCTTCTCAGGATAATTGCACGTCGTGGAGCTGGGAAGCGAGGACTTGAGGAATCGTCAGGATGTGTTTTAGCTAATGATGTGTTAAAGTTTTCTCAGAGTCGTGACACTGAACGTCCGTCTCGCGCTCGCTGTGACCTCTGACCTCATCGGCCCGTTTCAACTTCCTCCGCTTTAAGCATCTGTGTGTGTGGCTCAGGGAAGGTTTGGGTTGGTTCAGGTCTCGGGGATGAGGGTCACAGCAGGTTCTGACGCCTGAACATCCTCAGGATACAACAAGATACAGTTCAGACTCCCTAATTCTGCACCAGCCAGTTCTTATAGTTTTAATTACCCTTTTAATTTGAGATCTTTTTTTTTTTTTACATTTGTTTCCTATACTTTTTTCCTGTGTTGTTTTTAATCATTTTTATTTCAGTTTTAGTTTATTCTGTACATCACATTGAAGAAGTGTTGCATCAACAGCATAATATTTCAGTTATAAAGAGAATTCTCAGCAGTTATTTTAATAAATAATTACATTTTATTTTTGTAATTTATTTTTTTCCTTTTTTCCATTTTATTTTTATTTGAGGTCTTATTATTATTTGAGGTTATTTTTTTTATTTAAAATGTCTGGATTTCTATTCTTTTTGTCTTTCTTTCCTTTCTTCCTTTTTTCCTTTCTTTTCTGTCTTTTCTTTCTTCCTTTCTGTCTTTCTTTCTTTCTGTCTGTTTCTTTCTTTCTTTCTTTCCTTTTTCCCTTTCTTTTCTGTCTTTCTGTCTCTTTCTTTCTTTTCTTTCTGTCTTTCTTTCTATCTGTCTTTCCTTTTTTTCCTTTCTTTTCTGTCTTTGTTTCTTTCTGTCTTTCTTTCTGTCTGTTTCTTTCTTTCTTTCTTTCCTTTTTTCCCTTTCTTTTCTGTCTGCTTTCTTTCTTTCTTTTTTCTTTCTACCTGTCTTTCCTTTTTTCCCTTTCTTTTCTGTCTTTTCTTTCTTTCTGTCTTTCCTTTTTACCCTTTCTTTTCTGTCTTTCTGTCTGTTTCTTTCTTTTCTTTTCTTTCTGTTTCTTTCTGTCTTTTTTTCTGTCTTTCTTTATATCTGTCTTTCCTTTTTCCCTTTCTTTTCTGTCTTTCCTTTTTTCCCTTTCTTTTCTGTCTGCTTTCTTTCTTTCTGTCTGTTTCTTTCTGTCTGTTTCTTTCTTTTCTTTTCTTTCTGTCTTTTTTTCTGTCTTTCCTTTTTCCCTTTCTTTTCTGTCTTTCCTTTTTTCCCTTTCTTTTCTTTCTGTCTTTCTTCCTTTCTGTCTTTCTTTCTTTCTGTCTGTTTCTTTCTTTCCTTTTTCTGTCTCTTTCTTTCTTTTCTTTCTGTCTTTCTATCTGTCTTTCCTTTTTTCCCTTTCTTTTCTGTCTTTGTTTCTTTCTGTCTTTCTGTCTGTTTCTTTCTTTCTTTCTTTCTTTCCTTTTTTCCCTTTCTTTTCTGTCTTTTCTTTCTTTCTGTCTGTTTCTTTCTTTCTGTCTGTTTCTTTCTTTCTGTCTTTCCTTTTTACCCTTTCTTTTCTGTCTTTCTGTCTGTTTCTTTCTTTTCTTTTCTTTCTGTCTTTCTTTCTGTCTTTTTTTCTGTCTTTATATCTGTCTTTCCTTTTTCCCTTTCTTTTCTGTCTGTTTCTTTCTTTTCTTTTCTTTTCTTTCTGTCTTTTTTTCTGTCTTTCTTTCAGTCAGTCAGTTCTGGTCATGTTAGCATATAAAGTTAAACTTCTCGCTTTACTAACTAGCAACTATGTTAGTTATATTTGAGCATTTTTGTTTTGTTTTTGTCTTGTTTTTTGTATGTCTACAGCACATTAATCATTCTACTTAGTTATTTTATTAATGATTCATCTTTTTTTAATGTTTATTTTAGTTCCAGCAGTGTATCTAAGCATCTGAACCTGATTCCGACAGTCCTCTCAGATGGCTGTGGTTCTGTTTGGCTGATTATTAAATCACTCGAGTGGTTTGTCCAAGCGTCTGCTGTTACAGATAATAATCACTCTTTGGAGAGATGCAAGACGACGTTTGAGACAAACCCATTTGCTTCAACGTCTCCACGCGACTCAAAATTGGCCAAATGTGAACAGAACCGATGGCGAAGGGGAGACGCAGCACCTCATTTATTTCTGATGATTGTCTTGTAACTGCTTTTTAATCTGCACCGGACATGTAATAATTGCGGGAAGTGCTTGAATCTGTGTGCTAAATTGGATCAAAAGCGTCGGTGTAATTGCGCTGATCTCCAGAGCTCTGCTAATTGTCCCGTTTGAAATGAAACTTGGAATCGGATCATTGTTCTGCCGTCCTCAAAGGTTTCGCTAATGGATTCATTATTGAAAATTAGCAGTTCTTTTGCTGGAGATTCGTACCACGATAATGTGATAATCCACTTTGTTTCAAGGGATTTTTTTCAGCTGTAACAAAACACCTTTGTCTTGTCTCTCTATGCAGAAGAACACATGCTAGAGGCTTCGGTTTGTGTAATGGAGTTACATAAAAGACTTTTGGATCCAGTATTTCTTCCTGTGGTGTTTCGTGAAGGATGCAAGTGTAAATACGTGAAGAATATTTTCTGCTGGGCCTTTGAGAGAAATAGTTTCTGCAAGTCGTTTATTAACCATCATGTTGTTGACTTTTTTTTTTGAGCGATTGTTGAGTTTGTCAAGCTCTAAAAAGGACAAACTAAATTTTTAACACAGCAAAATCATTTCTTTTGACTCGTGCTGTATATTTCACATCTTCTGAAAGCGTACGATAGCTTACACATCAATTATAGCACTTTACACATCAAAATAGTGTCATGTATATTTTGTCTTCAATGTGCTCTGTTAATTATTTGCATATGTATATATTGTGTTTTGATAAATGACAATTACAAAATAATATTTTCTTAATTTTTCGATTTAATTTCAGTTTTTACAAGTTTGTGTATAAAAAAAAAATATATATATATATATATATGATATTTTTAAAGTATGATTATACTTATTATTTATATTTTTTTTTTAATATTTAATGCATTTTCATTCATTAATCATACATAACTTAATTTATAAATTTGTGTAATTAATGAAAGCATGTATTTTTTCAACTATAGCTTCAATATTATTTGTTAATTAATGCAATTTTTTGTGTAAGTTTAATTATATAAATTTCTATATCTTTAATTATTTGCGTATATTTTTATAATGTATTTCTGTCGAATTTTAATTTATCAATTATAAATTACGAAATAGTAATATTTGTATATAATTGTATATATAAATCATGAGTTAATTTTTACATTTTTTATTTAGTTTTTATTAAACATATCTAACTATTAATTGTTTAATGTTTGCATATAATCTATGAATTATTTCTTCAATTATAGTTTCAATTGTATTTGTTAAAATTATATTTAAATTAAATTGTAATTTAAATAAATTAATAATAAATATATATTTGTTGTTATTGTTATTATTTATAGAAAATCACTGTATTCATTTTCAGTTATGAATATGTTAATGACGCGTCACACTATGTCACTGAAGCTAGTCAAATTGGACCCATTCTTTCTATTTTTATTTAGCCTTTGGTTAGCAAGCTAATGGTCATTCACAAACGGTTTCTCTTTCTCATTTGTGTACATCCCACATAAAGTAGCACCCCCTACAGGACACCCGTTTCACCGCCAGCCAATAGCCTTTCTCCTTGTTGCCACGGCGACCCGGAGTGATGTAGTTGGGTAGCCGAGTCCTCTTTCCTGTGTGTAATGATGACAAAAGCTTTCCCGCGGCAGAGCTGTGAGATAACGCACTTATCTCAGACCTCTAGCCTGCACCTCTCTCCTCTCATCCGCTCCCTGTGGCTGTATTTCTCACCCCAGACACTTTATTCTGCCGCTAATAACGTTGGCTTTTTTTCCTCCCTCGCTCCTGGTGGCCGTGCTCCCCCGAGTCGCCTTGAAGACCCGCGACATTGCAGTGCTGACCGAGCGCTTCCTCTCACGTCTGTTGATTAATGCGTCTCCTCCGTTTACCCGCAGCATTAGGATGCGTAATGTGTTGGTTAAGAGATGCACGCGAACCGAGGGTTAAACTCATTTGTATTCAGCGAAGGCCGAGGCCAAATTAAATAGTTTTATCAAGGCCGTCTGATTATGGGCTGTGAGTGCTTGTGTGAGATAGTGTTTAAATATTGATTTTTAACCTGATGAAGAACGGCTGTTATAGAAGGCGTTAAATGTTGTTATTTGGTGCAGTATAACCATCATCAAACACAATAAGTGAAGTTTAGACGACGTAGAAGGGCGCTGAAGGAATAGTTTAGCCAAAAATGAAAGTTTTCCACCCAAGATGAAGTTGAATTTGTCTCTTCATCAGATTTGGAGAAATGTAGCACTGCATCACTCGCTCACCAATGGAAGTGAATGGGTGCCGTCATAATGAGAGTCCATCATAATTGATCACAATACGCCACAGCTCTTCAGTCCATCACTTAATATCTTGTAAAGAGGAAAACTGTGTGTTTTTAAGAAACAAATCCATCATTAAGATGTTTATAATTTCATTATGTTGCTTCTCAGGAAAATATCCATAAAATTGCTATTTCTAGTAAGAAAAAAAAGCATTTAGGCATTTAGTTTGAATCAGTAGAGAAATCTGCACAGATCAAGCATCGATGACAAACCAAAACGGCTCCAAAACACCATATGTTGGTGAAATTTGATGTGAAAGACAACAGTAGATGGAGATTTTCCAACAAAAAGCAATGGTTTGAATTTAAAAACGTCTTAATGATGGATTTGTTTCTTACAAACACAGCTTTTCTCTTCTCAAGACATTAACTGAGGGACTGGAGTGCTGAGGATAACTTATGGCTGTTTTTATCAGCTGTTTGGACTCTCATTCTGACGGCACCCATTCACTTCCATTAGTGAGCGAGAGATGCAATGCTACATTTCTCCAAATCTGATGAAGAAACAAACTCATCTACATCTTGGATGGCCTGAGAGTGAGATTCTAATGTAAGGATAAAGTCTTTCTTTAACAAGTTGTAGTTTTCTTCTCGTGTGGCGTGATGGACTCATTCTTACTGTACAGTCTTTTGAAGACGAAGAAGAATCATATCAGATTTGTGCTTGCGTCTAATGTCTTGTTGTGTGTCGTTTGGCTCAGCTCTAATGCTTCTTCATTAGTGTGTTTTTAAATGCGACAGCAGCGTGTGAAGACTTCACTCCACGTTCATTAAAGCTTTTAGTGCAGCCTCATATTTTCCATTTGCAGCAGTTAGAATCTCTTTATAGTCTCTCTGTGGCCCTGTTTACACTAGTGACGTTTTCGTTTTAAAATGTATCACTTTTACTACTTTTTACACTACTCCAGCGTTTTCCACCCTCGACAACAAAGACTTTGCAAAACGATGGTGTTGCTACTCACATTCTCCTTGACGACCGTGTAAACGGTCACATCATGCTTGTTGTTGTACCCATAGATAAGTGTTTGTAGATTCTCCATACGTGTCCACGATCTAAATAATAAATAATCTACACATACATATCTATGGTTGTACGTGCATGAATGGTTATGTAACCCTTTATATTATTTCATCAAATAAATAAAGCATTTTTTCGGTTTTGGTTTCTGGCCAAGCACATCCAGAATTCTCATTTTCGGCCCTGAATTTTCATTTCGGTTCATCAACACCATTTGCTGTAGTTACACATGGAGCACTGTGTTTGCAACCACATGCTTCTCCTAAAGGAGTACACACACAAGTATGCAGAGAGACATTTAAGAGGGTTTATTCTCCAAATATCTTTAATTTCACGTCGCTGAAAAATTAAAAAATTATATTCCTGTAGTTAACTTGAAAGTTAAATTACACAATTTTAGGTTTTATGCGTTTTTTTATTTTTTATTTTTAATTGATGTAGTTAATTATTGTATTTTATAATATATTTTGAACGTAGCATGGCAATTAAAAGGATTAAAAAAGTTATACATATTGATTTCAGCAATAAAAATGTAGAAACATTTTGGCTATGTCTATGTACTGTGTATATTTTGTGTGTGTGTGTGTGTGTGTGTATATATGTATACACACACATATACAAATATAAGGAAAATGTTTGATTTATATGTATAATATATATATTATATGCATGTTTTTGCATACAATACATTAAAATATGTTATATGTAAAACATATACATATGTGTATGTATATAATATACACCGTTCAAATAAATAGAATATGTAAAGAAACTTTTAATTTGATTTGAGGCTATTAATCATTTTCTGCTTTTAATATCCACAAGCCTTCTTAAAGCCTTTAAGTCACTTTTGGTCAGCTGCACTCATCACTCCGACAGCTACACGATCCAGACACACTTTTTCAAGCTGCAGAAGAACGGTTAATGTCTTGTGTTCAGGGCCGGTCTGCTGTCACCACCCACTCATTGCTCAGTGTTTGTACTTCATGTGATGTGAATAGATGACACGAGTGTGTTAAATCAGGACACTAAAGGCTTGTTTTCTCCTCGCAGAGCATGTGTGCTCCATCATCGCCTCCATGCTTAGGAACCTCAAAGGGCAGCAGAGAAGTCGTCTCCTCAGCAAGTTCACAGAGAACGACTGCGAGAAGGTAAAAATAAGACAGCTGACGGTACGGCTTTATTATCTCCTGCTTCTAAAAATGGCGGAGTGACGACAAAAGAGTGCTTCAGGAGAGTTCGCTGGCAGATGGGTTTAATGCTGCCATAAAGATAATATAGATTTTTTCTAGCGTTTAGTCAGAACATGCTGTGCTACTTTCTGACCGGTTAAAAGAAATGTCTTGAGCTTTAACAGTTTAATACATTCTTTTTATTCAATCATTCTTTTTTTTTTATTATTATATATTTTTTTGGTTGAATGTAATTTTTATGTATATTGTATACTCTTATGTTTATTTGTTCTTTTATTGCTTTGAAACATTAGTTCTTTTTTTAAAGATTAATTTTAATTTATTACCCCCCCCCCCTTTTTTTATTTGGTTCTTTATTTCATGCCGCTTTGTTTTCTTTTTCACTTTTGTTTGTTCTTCATTCTTCATTTGGTTTACTTGTTTGATGTTTTTATTTTTTCTTCTTTTGTCCATTTGACTTTTTACTAGTTTATGTTTTTAGTTTATTGTTGTTATTGTTCTTTTGTTCTTTATTTCCTGTCATTTTATTTTGTTATTTTGACTCTCTTGTTAATCTATTTGGTAACACTTCAGAATAGAGGGTCAGAATAATGCATTAGTTAAGCATTAATTAATGGTTAATTTGTTAACAATTAAGCATTAGTTGAGCAAAAACACGCTATTAATTAATGATTAACCTAACATTTTAAGGGCCCGAATAATGCATTAGTTAAGCACAAATAAACTAGTAATTTATGATCAACAATTATGCATCAGTTAAACATGAACACGTGTATAACTAAAGATTATCTGTACATATAGTAAGGGCATATTATCCATTTTTTACAATTCATTAGTCTTTTTAAAAACTAGACAAAAAGACTATTTGACCCCCTGTTCTAAATCTACATTATGACACTTATTGAGTGATATTAAAGTTTATTGATTAGGATAAGCTAATACTTAAGGCTAAACTACCATTAATATAGTGCTAATAAATGGAATTTGACCCTCTTTTCTAAAGTGAAACTTAAATCCATATTAATTATGGCACCTATTGAGTAATATTCAAGTTTATAGACTATAAGGTAATAATTAAGGCTAAACTGCTACTAATTTAGTGCTAATAAAGGAAGTTTGGTAAATGTTTGTTTTTAAAATGACTAATTAATTGTAAATAACAGCTAATATGCCCTTATATGTTCAAGTAATCATTAGTTATATATGTGTTCATGCTTAACTGATGCGTAATTGTGATCAAGTTAATCAGAAATAAATGAACTAATACTAGTACTAACTAATGCATAATTCAGGCCCTTAAAATGTTAGGTTAATCATTAATTACTAGTGTGTTTTTGCTCAACTAATAATTAATTGTGAACAAATTAACCATTAATTAATGCTTAACTAATGCATTATTCTGGACCCTTAAAATAAAGCGTTACCATTTACGTTTGTTCCTCTTTTTTCCATTTATTTTTCTTTTATGTCTATTTAGTTTTTTTCTTTTTTCTCCTGCCATTTGGAGATTTTGCTCTTCAAGAAATAATTTCTTCTTCACTTTGGTTTGTAACCTTTTTCATGTATTATTGTGTTCTGTATTTCCTGCAGTTTGTCTGTTCTTTTAACTTTTCTATTTAATTTTATTAACCCTTTTAGTCTTTTGTTTTTTGTTCTTTTATTTTGTCTTGTTCGCTTTCATCTGTTCTTTTCATTCTTGTTTAAAATTTGTTCTTTATTGTCTCTGTTTTTTTGGTTTACTGTTCTGTTCATACTTTATAATCTTTTATTAATTCTTTTAGTCTGTAATTCTTTCAGTTGTAGTTCTTTATTTGCTCTTGTCTGTTTTTTTTTTTCTCCTCTCATTTTGGCTCTTTTCTTTCCTCTCTCTTTATCCTGCGCTCTCTCTCTCTGGTTCAGTATAATAATGTTCATGCCGGTGTTGTTTGGGCCGTCTCAGCGGCGTCTGTGCCGTTTTCTCTCGTGTCCTGTGTTAGATGTCTCCTTTAGTCTCTGTCCGGGGCCTCCATACATCACCTGCACGGACACGTGTGCTGTTATCACTCAGCAGTCACTACTCTTAAAATAACCCTCACAGTCCTGCCGGGGCCTGTTTCATCACTCTGACAGCAGCAGTGCATTATTGGTAGTTTCTGGAGCTAAAAGATTTCGGCCATATGGGCGTCATGCCTCGCTTCTGTTCGTCTTCAGATTGTCACAGGAATCGCTGGAAAGGGGATGAGGGATGCTTCTGCTTGTCTTTAAATAACACAGCTGCCGTTCGTCACGGTTAAATATGAAAATCATTTACGTAGTGCAAATTCAGGCCCTAAAGCAGATCTCTTGCGTGTTTGGCTGCATTTGTAACATGCTCACCCTCTCCTGCAGGTTGACAGACTCATGGAGCTGCATTTTAAGTACCTGGAAGCCGTTCAGCTCGCAGACAAGAGGATCGAAGGAGAGAAGCACGTAAGATTCACACACACACACACACACACACACACGCTTCACGCTTGATTGGCAGTATCTCCTCGGTGAGGGCAGATCTGTGTGTGAAGATAAGAGCAGACCTACCAGACTCAAACGTCACTCTGGGATCTGTGGGTCGGACACTCGGATGCTCTGCTCGCCTCACACTGAACGCTGTTTAACTTTTACACCGAGCGCTGAGTCACACACACACTTTCTCGTCTGGTGTCTGTGTGACTCGACCAACACCCAAACGCATTACACTGGGTTGGTCTTGCTTTGTTTAAAATGTTTCATCTCAAACAGCTCGTGTTGGCATTCAAACACTGATCCAAATACTTCAAAATGTGTTCCCGCTACTCAAAACCGTGAAAAACCAGCATGGCCTTGTGAATCCTGCAACCATAATCGTATCTGATATTGCTAATTATTTTCACAAATCTTGATAGTAATATTAATACTAATTGTAATAATAAATACACAGATTTATATTATGAATAAATATAAAATCAATAAATATAAATAAAAATCAATTGTGAAGAGATTTTATTTTTGTGATTTATTTATTTTTTATTCTGCTTATTAATCTTTTCATTCAAAAACACAGGACAAAAATTGCCATGTGGATTGCGAATGCAATAATTTGCATAAAAACGTTTGCATAATTTCAAGTATTATATTATACATTATGTTAATATTATATAATTATATAAAGTAATGCATTACTAGCATTTATTAATAGCATAGTCAATAAAAATGTTTATTAAATTATATATATTATATAAGAAATATATTATTATCCTTGATGATATTGCATACAATTTTAAAGTCTATTATTATTATTAATACATTAGTTTTGTTGTTGTTATTGCATATTAATAACACAAAATCTATTATTAACATTTGGAAGTATTGTACATGCTTTTAAAATGATCTATTATTATTATTGCTGTAATTGTTTTTATTAAAAAGGATAATGTAGGCAATACATTTTTGTTAAAGTGTTGTGGCTTGGTTTATTAATGGAGATAGTAATTAGCGTGCTCTCACAGGTGTGTGCTTAAAGGCTTTTTACCGTCGCTCTTAGCGTGTCTCATCCAATCAGGTTTTAGAGCTGTAACTCTCGTTATGTAAGATGTAGAGCTTTAATGTGGAGATGATTAAAGGCAGATGATAATTGATGATAATTGTCAGGTTGGGTGGTTCTTCCATATTGTGTAACTGTATTTCATTAGCCAACATCCCTGAGTGTGTGGACAGTGTGTTGTGTTTGTAGAGTAGACTGTGCTTTGTGTGTGTGTGTGTGTGTGTGTGTGTGTGTGTGTGCGCTGGGGGATAGGGATGGCGTGTGTATGTTGAGAATGTGATCTGGGCACTGATGTGGACTCCTGCAGCTTGTGCCTCATCCATCCTAATGTGTGTGTATGTGTGTGTGTGTGTGTGTTCAAGGTGGTTTCAGCTTGGGCTGAGCTAGTCATATGTACTTGTGTAGGTGTAGATTTTTCTAAACATATATGATATATACACTACTGTTGTAAGTTGTTTCTGAAAGTGATTGTGACAGACGTCTCCTCTGCTCACCAAAGCTGCATTTATTTGACCAAAAATACAGTTTAAAATAACTTCTTTCTTTGTGAATATATCTATGTACTATTTATTCATGCGATTAAATCTGCATATTCAGCATCATGTCTTCAGTGTCACATGATCCTTCAGAAATCAGTATGACATCCTGGTTTCCTGCTTAAGAAACATTTCTGATTATCAAAAGATGAAAGCAATTGTGCTGCTAAATATTTTTATGGTAATATTGTTTTACATTTATGACAGATTCTTTCATAAATAGCATCTGTAAGTCTTTTAAAACATTATAAATGTATTTGTTGTCACTTTTCAATTAAATACACAATTGCAGAATGACATAATAACTACGTTATATTGATTATATCACAAAGGTGTTCAGGACCCAAAGCCAATCTTTCTGATAAGTCATACTTTAATCATGATCGTGATCACTGCTTACGATAATATTACTTTTTCCAAGTAACTAGAAAAGTAATGCATTACTTTTTAATTTGACTTTTTCAAAAAGAAACGCTACTTACTTTGTTTTCTTATTTATTGACTGACTAGTCTCCTGGCTCCATGTTGGGAGAAATCAGAAATACAGAGCATTAAGTGCGGTGTGTGAATGCAGTGTAGTTCTTGACTAAATGTGAATGTGCATTCATTCATCCCGCTCTCAAAAAACATTCATCAAAATGAATTAAAATAAACCTCCAGTAATTAAATGACCCAAATGTATCTAATCCCATTTTATTAACCAATGTCTTTGTTTTTTTTATTGCTGAAGAGTATTGAACTTTCTTCTGTATTCTACGGTACAGATTCTACTTTTTCTTCAGCCAGAGGTTTATTCCTGACACTTTTTGGTGTGAAAGGACTCTTACATTTGCTATAAATAGAGCTTCTTATATTAAAAACAAACACTCAAGCTCTGCCCGGATTTAAAAAGTAACGCAAAAGTAACGTAACACATTACTTTCAATAAAAAGTAACATTGTCAGTTACTGTTTTTAGGGAGTAATGCAATATTGTAATGCATTACTTTTAAAAAATAACTTTCCCCCAACACTGGTTGTTGCCAGATTTAAAGAGCCTGAGTCTTCCAATCACAGCCTTTGTTGTAAATCAATACATTTTCTGAATAGTGGTTTACTTAATCCTCCCAACCTGGCATAGATCATTATTTATTTAGTTTAATCATCCTTCTTATTATGGACTTTTGGAAAATCTTTCATGTAGTGTGAATGAAAACATCCTGCGAAATTTTAAATCTGAAAGTTCACCGTGTATAAAGTTACCGTCTCTGAAAAGAAAGAGTCGACTCTGAATCATTGAAACAAGTAGTTTTTAAAATGAGTCCCAAGTCATTTCATGTTGACGTCAAAATGAAACATTAGCATAATGCTCCCCTACTTGTTGATCTTTCGCGTTAATCTGAATGAAGTTCTTCTTCACCACTAGGTGTCATTTTTAGAGCGGTAAAAGCTCGCAAACACTTCTTTGGAGTTCGGAGTTTGGCAAAATGGATAATTGAACTAATCATTCAGGAGTCGTTGAACAAATAAGTTAAAAATAAATGCATATTATAAGAAAATACAAGTGTTTTTTGACCTTGAATGCATGCCAGCCTGTTGTTGTGGACTCCCAAATCCAAAATATGAACCTTTCATAACCTTTCATGGCAGCAGTGTTGCCAAGTCCATGGTTTCACACGGAATTGGGCTAGTTAACGCTGCTGCCGTAGGTTGTTATTTAGTCCCTAAAATACACATTTTACCAGTTGATTTTTACCGGGGCACCCCCTCAAAACACATCTGGCCTTGTTTTGAGTAGCAGTTGGCCAGCTTCTGTTGCAAACACCTGGCAACCCTGCTTAGCAGATACGTTTTAATGGTATCCACTCGATTCGATAAAATGGATTCAGCTCTCTAATTCAAAGATTCACCTGCATTATCACTCAAACGAAGTCGCTTAATTTTACATGACCAGCGAAACCACTGCAGTTTGAGCGGTGTTTAATATGCCACTCAGCTCTTGTTTCAGGTCTTTGTGCAGGTGTGTCGATTTAAAACCGTCTCCTCTCTCGCTCTCTCTGTGTGTATGTGTGTGAGAGAGCGTTTCCCATCCACCTTATCTGACGCTCTGCTCTGCGTCTTCTTCAGAGGCCTATAAATCGTCTCTCAGAAGCGGTGACAGGAATATGACTGTGGAAATGTCTGCTCTTGTTTGGCGCTCGTCGACTGAACACCAGCACTCCCTGGCTTTCTCCGAGCGCTATAAAAGTATATCACCCATAGCAGAGCCCTTGTTTAAAAACGCCTCGGAGTGCTGTCAGCGCCGCGCTCATGTGAACCTGTCTCGCCTCCTTTTACTGCCTAATGACAGCTACAAATTCTCTCCGAATTGCATTTCCTAAACACAGACCTCCATAAACCCCCTCCGCATTCGGTCTGCTCGTCTCGGCTCCTCTGGTTTTGCCGCAGCACCCTGCACTCGCGCACACGCACCAGGCTCTCTGGGAAATCTCAAAAGGATCCGCGGAGGAAGTGCTGGCAGGGTGTGCTCGGATTAATTTAGTCTCGGTGCGTCCCGTGAGACTCAATCACAGGCCCCGGCGCTGCTTTGTTCTGCCTGTCATATTAACACCTGTGCCAGCCTGCAGTTCTCCAACAGGAAGTGACTAAAAATTGCTCTGTTTCCCGGAGGTGAAGCCGCTTGTTATTTGCACTCTTGTAATTGACTTGCCGAAGGCTGTACCTCTGTAACGAGACTTGAATAACGCCTGCGAAAAGATCGAAATGCTCTGTTCTGACAGCGTGATGATGATGAACAGATTCTTTGTGCACTCTTTAAATCAGCCTTACGAAGGAAATCTAAAATTCATTAAATGAACATAAGAACTTACATAAGAACATTGCTTTCTTTGTGTGTTACTTATCCTATTTTGCATGATTCAACTGTGCAGTGTTAATGTACATGTATGCACTGAATATACAGTATGCAGTGGGTACGGAAAGTATTCAGACCCCCTTAAATTTTTCACTCTTTGTTATATTGCAGCCAATTACTAAAATCAGTTAGCAAGTTCTTTTTTTTCCTCAATGTACACACAACACCCCATATTGACAAAAAAAACACATAATTGTTGACATTTTTGCAGATTTATTAAAAAAGAAAAACTGAAATATAACATGTTCGTAAGTATTCAGACCCTTTGCTGTGACACTTATATATTTAACTCAGGCACTGTCCATTTCTTCTGATCATCCTTGAGATGGTTCTACACCTTCATTTAAGTCCAGCTGTGTTTGATTTATTCTGATTGGACTTTAAAAGCCACACACCTGTCTATATAAGACCTTACAGCTTACAATGCATGTCAGAGCAAATGAGAATCATGAGGTCAAAG
>JAUMHI010000069.1:14484164-14519443 GCA_032359435.1 Enteromius unitaeniatus
ATCGTTCTATCTATCTATCTATCTATCTATCTATCTATCTATCTATCTCTCGTTCTATCTATCAGTCTATCTATCTATCTATTGTTCTATCTATCTATCTATCTATCTATCTATCTATCTATCTATCTATCTATCTATCTATTGTATATCTATATATCTATCTATCTATCTATCTATCTATCATTCTATCTATCTATCTATCTATCTATCTATCTATCTATCGTTCTATCTATCGTTCTATCTATCTATCTATCTATTGTTCTATCTATCTATCTATCTATCTATCTATCTACCTATCTATCTATCTATCTATCTATCTATCTATCGATCTACCTATCGTATATCTATATCTATCGTTCTATCTATCTATCTATCTATCTATCTATCTATCGTTCTATCTATCTATCTATCGTATATCTATCTATCTATCTATCTATCTATCTATCTATCTATCGTATATCTATCTATCGTATATCTATCTATCTATCTATCGTCTATCTATCTATCTATCTATCTATCTATCTATCTATCTATCTATCTATCTATCTATCTATCGTTCTATCTATCAATCGTTCTATCTATCTATCTATCTATCTATCGTATATCTACCTATCTATCTATCTATCTATCTATCATCTATCGTATATCTATCTATCTATCTATCTATCTATCTATCATTCTATCTATCGTTCTATCTATCTTTCTGTCTGTGTCTGTCTATCTATCTATCTATCTTTCTGTCTGTGTCTATCCATCTATCTATCTATCTATCTATCTATCTATCTATCTATCTATCTATCGTTCTATCTATCTTTCTGTCTGTGTCTGTCTATCTATCTATCTATCTCTATATCTATCTTTCTATGTATCTTTCTGTCTGTGTCTATCCGTCTATCTATCTATCGTTCTGTCATTCTATCTATCGTTCTATCAATCTGTCTATCTATCTATCAGCAGATGTTGACTCTTTTACAGTCCATTTGTGTCTTGCAAGTGACAAATACACTTTTACTAGATTCATTTTTTTTCCTGAAGAAAATATGAGGGGTGCTTTCCTGTAAAGAAGCTTTAGCCATGACTTTGCTGCTTTTATTTCTGACTGGTCTGAAGTGAAAAGATTTCAGTCTCAAGTGTCTGTAGTATTCTTTTCTTTGTCTTTTCAGATGCTTTTTTATAGCTTAACTGGCATTTTAAGTTCTGTCTGGATTTTAAAGCTTTAATTTGACTTTCATCACTTTTTTATGTGAACGAAAGCATTAGCTATCAGTCAGTCATCAGGAGCCATCATTCTCTTCAGATCTTCATATATTTGTCCATTATGCTTCATGATAACTCATTTTATTCTCCAGGCAGTGATCGGAGCATGGACAGATTTCCCAGCATGCCTTTTGTCTGGACGGAAGTCTCTGGAAGCCCCTGTGGGTTTGACAGCAGCCCCCACTGCGTCGGCGGCCATTTGAATAGGATTATGAGTAAATGAAGAGGCGCTCTGGAGGAAGCGTTTAAGAGGATTTGGGTGTGTCATTAGCCATATGTGGAGGGATTCTGCTCAACACGTCTTCATCTCACAGAGAGCTCACACATCACGTGTGTTCAGAGCAAAACTGGACTGAACTCTAGCTCACACTACATTTAGAATGCATTCTATTTTATAAGATTCTGTGATGAATACAAAGTTTAAAAACAGCATTTCTTTAAAATACAAATCTTCTGTAATTCATTCTTACTAAATAAAAGTATTGATTTCATTTAAAAAAACTTTGAACCCTAAAATGGTGCTACATGAAATGTATATCTCTTCAACATCTCAGGTATTTCTCCTAAAATTACAATAAATAGAGAGCAAATGGAGCTGACTGATGTCTGATGTTTTCATTCACTGGAAATGCCATCAAACATCAAGTCAGTTTTAGGAAACAAAATCATACATGAGATCTCCTTAATATCCCAATTTTTCAAATATCCAATATCCAATATCCAATTAATATCTAAAGTTTTTCATCGACAGAAGTGCAAGTATAAATGTTTACAGTGTTTCACGTTTCTTTTGACAGCCCTATGTACTGCAGCCTACGTCTCGCAGTGTTTCAGACGAAAACGCTCCACAGTATCTGAAACTGAACTTCATATCTTTATACTCTTTATAATTGAGGCATTTATGTATTTTTACTAATTCTGTACAATTTGTATTTTTGGGATATTGGGGAACGTCTAAAAATGTTGCGTCTTCTGGGATATAAAAGATAAACCTTTGAGCAATAGTTGTACTTTACTCTTAAATACGTGCATGGAAGGTTTTGTTGCATTTTGTTACCTTATTTGTTAAATGCACCACAGTTCACAAATTGACAATTTAACACGTTTAAAGTGCCCATATTATGGGTTGTGAAAGGTTAATACCTTCACCAACAGCAGGCTGAAATGCATGCAAGGTTCCTTTTTATATATATATATATATTTTTTTTACCTTACTTGCTCAGCAACGATTCGTTCAAAGATTCATTTTCTAAACTCCTCCTTTGCATGACATTTATCTGTGGTGATTGGTCGATTGGTCTCATTTTCATCTCATGCCTGTAATGTCTGATAAAGCAGTGTTTATGAGTGCAGTGTTTAATGCTCCAAAAGCAGCACCCAGTGGAGAAGAGTGAATTTCCATTTTCATTCAGACCAACACCAAAATACCAACAAGTGGATCACAATATGCTAATGTTTCATTTTGTACATGAAATGGCTTGAGATTCGCTTTATAAACGACTTGACTTTCAACGACTCAGACTCGAGAGACAATAACTTTATACACAGTGGACTTTTGTAATAGGGGCACAATTGTGAAATTTTGATAAGAAAAACAGAAATATTTGGTGTTTAATAGAATTAAATCTTATTATAGTAAATAAAAAATACATGTTTTCCTGTAGAACATATTGATATTTGTAAGTAGAAAGACTCTTTGAAGAAGTGTCAGGTTTGTGTCGTTCAAAGCGTGAGATCGTCTTGTTTCTGTAATGTCTTCCAGGGATTCATCACTTTCTGTGGTCGTCGACGCTCAGGTGTGAGCCAACACAGAGCGCTCTCTCTTTGAAGTGTGCGCATCACTTCCTGCAGGGCCTGTAAGGCTTGATAAGAGAAAGTCCCGCTGCTGGAGAAATGATTCCTCCACACTGATTTGTGCTCATTCTGACGCGTCTCTTCTGTGGTTCAGCCGGTGGACAGTGTTCATGGGAGTCATATCTTCTGGGCTTTGACAGGAAGGATAATTGAATTGTGTTTGTCTGAAGTGGCAGATGAGCTTGTTTCACTCACCGGGCCAGTCATGAGAAACGCTGCACTTCAGTTTCTCTCGTGCTCTTCTGAGAACAGCTCTATCCGGTGTCGAGATGCTTGTTTACTTGTGATAACTCTCTGAGCGTTGGCTGATAGCTCCGGATCTGATGTTGGCCGTTCAGGTTGATGGCGTTGGGCTTTTTCCAAAAATGTTATCTGAGATGATAACGGCATCTCGAAAAAGAGAGAGGATTGAGTTGTTGGCTTTTCTCTTGCAATCTAGATTGGTCTCAACACAAATACGAGGTGTTTAGACTTTGTGCATGAAGTTGTTAAAGAGGTTCCACTTTTATAATTGTACAGAGTAGATGTTAAAGGGATTGTTCAACCACAAAATAAAGTTCTGTTCATCATTTGCTCTGCCTCGTTTCATCCTGCATGACTCTTTTCTTCTGTGAAACTCAAAAGAAGATCTTTTGCAGAATGTTCATGCTGTTCTTAAAGTAAATTAGGATTAGGATTAACTGAAAAATGACACAAAAGCACAACTAGTGGAGTCTTGTGCATTTCAAGTCTTTTGAAGTAAAAATTATTTGGCAGATTCTGTGTTTAATGTAAATTTGCTGAGTATTTCTTTCCTGCCTTGATGCCGTTATTATGTTTAACTTGTTAACTATGTTAAACCTGAAACATAAAAAAGTTTTTTTTTCTTTAATTATGTAAAGTAAAATAAAATGAACTGAAATAAAATTCAGCAACATATCTCTTTTTTAATTTGACATACTAAAAGAACAAAGTAAATACATTTATTCTGCTTCCACTTCTAAAAACTTCTATGAAAACATGCAAAATAAAACATCAAAAAATCACCTAAAATAAAAAAAACGATATATATATACAAATACAATGTAATTAAAAAACAAACATTAACATACACTATATGTCAGTAATACTAAAATAACACTTCAAATAAAAACAAGTAAGAAATAAATACATAGAAAATAAAAATGATACATATTAGTCGAAAAACAAAATGAAAATGATACATTACCTTGACGCACTAAACTCAATTAAAAATAAAAGGACAAAAGCACACAAAAATTAAGTAATTAATTACAATGGAAATATTTTTTAATGAAAATTCAACATTTTAATAAAAACTGGTATATAGATAATACTAACTATATAATCATTAGGGTTGGGCGATATGGGAAAAAATAATTGTATTCATTTTTTCAGAACATTTGACCTTTTCTAGTCAACTTGAAAAAGTACCTACCACATGATTCAGGTAACTTAGAAGTCGAATTCTAATGGCATAACACCAGCAGACAATTATTAACTAGAAATGCTCTGTAAAAACTGAACAGCACCTGTCAGTCTATCACCGTGACACGAAAATGAAATATCAGACATGCAGTAGTAAATTGTGCTGCTTTTCCATTTTTTTCTCTGTGTAAACATGGATGCGTTTAACTGCTGCACACATGTCGCGGTTCTGTTCTTGTATTTTAATGTGCAGAATCACTAATGGGTAAATGAACGCTGAACGCTTCACCGTGACTAATCTGTGTTTGTTGTCTTACAGCGGTGTTCACAGAGGTCCCTCATGACATCACGGCACAGAGTGGGCAGGACGTGGAGATGGCCTGCTCCTTCAGAGGTGCCGGATCACCCTCCTACTCGCTGGAGATTCAGTGGTGGTACATCAGGAACCACAGAGAATGGACGGACAAGCAGACGTGGAGCACCAATCAGGTAATGCAGAGCAGTTCAAAACAAACCCCAGAACACCTGAGCAGCCACAATACTACCGAAAAACTGTAGCCACCAGATAGCACACTCGATCTCTCAGCTGTCAGCTGTAGGTTGAGGGTTCAGTGTCAGTGTGTGAGGATTCATTCTGATCCAGAAAGCATAATGTTGTTAAGATCATAATCCCAGCGTTCTGTCAGCCCTTAACCTGCGCCCATATCAGCCTGCAATTACTAATACTAACAATACACACAACAACATGATGGGCAGCGGCCCGCTGTCACACCACCGCAATTATACGGCCATTTCCTCTTCCTGTCTGCGCTCGTGCCAGTCAAACACAGAGGCCTATTTTAAGAGACTGAGAGAGAGGGTTCAGCACAGACACACACACACACACACACATTAATAACCAGCTGTCAATCAAAGACTGCACAGCATCACCTGCATGAACACAGGCGACCACAGACACATTTCTAGAGATGAAATACAGTTTGGACACTTAAAACATCTGCATTATACATCAAAATATCACAGCTGGTGTCATTTATTGTGAAGACATTAGGCAGTGCGAGCAAAACATTTGACAGAAGGACATTGGTTGGGTTGGAAATGATCCAACAATAGATCTAGTGTTGACAACGAAGACTAAAAATCAATAGAACTGGAAACATAAAGATATTAAAGATGATATTCAGACATTTTAAGTGTCCAAGTATGTTTGGGTGCTGCTTTGTTGTTAGTGTTATGTTAGTGTGTGTCAGGGTGTTTCTTCAGCCGTGGGTGTGTTTGATTCTGTCTTAAATTGTTTAATTTGTCTGCGGACATGCATAATTATTCAAAATGATTATGTGCAATTAACATATTACAGACTTTTTTAAATAAAACATGTGAAAATATTAATGTTAACTTATGAAAAAATCCAACACAGACATACTAAAATAAGTTTTTTCAGAAAATGCGCCATGGTTAGCATCGTGTATCCCAAATTGAATATTTGTACTTTTTTCTGTCATCATTTAATGAAATTACTCATTAGAAATAATGCATAATAATTAAAAATAAAATAAAATATATTTTATGATCCAAGAAACATTATACAATAAAATAAAAAATAAGCTAAAATAAATAATAATAAAATAAATAACTACAATTCTAAATATGTAACACATGAACAACACCTACACTGTTTCCACGACCGTCACAAAAGTGAAACATTGAAATCCGTTGGGGTTTGAATAAAACCCCACAGGGACATAAGCGTGGCCGGAGCTGAAGAAACACAAACATGAGGTGAGCGGAGGAGAGGAGAGGATACGGCGGTATTAATGGAGCTGCGAGACTGCAGCAGGTAACAGTCCACACAACATTAATCACAACCAGTAGAAATCGCTGCAGGTTCCCCAGACACCAGAGAGAGAGAGTGCAGAGCTTCCTGCTGTGAACTCAAGATGCTTTTTAATTGGATGAAGGGGTGAAAAAGAAGGACGTGGAGAAACTCTTGCTCACCTTTGCGTCATGTATTATTCATGAAGGCCTCTTGAGGATCCGCCGCGTCCAGTTAAGATCACATGCTGCAGAACCGTTCCGTAACACTGAAACTGAGATGCGTGTGTGTGTGTGTGTGTCCTGCTGCTGTGTGTTTCACTCGTAACTGCATTAGACACATGAATATTCTCTGTAGAGTGACCAAAGTGTAATGAATAATTCATCCACGCTTGACTGTGACTGATTTAGGAACTTGAGGGTGAGTAAATAATGAAAATGGTTTTAATTTGGGGTTGAACTGTCACTTGAACACTTACAGAGAACAGTAAATGTTTAGCTGCGAAATAATAATAATGTGCGTGAACAACAGTCTGACCTTTTCTGTTGTAAACAACACGAGCAATTCTATTCTACTCTATTCAAAGAGCATCTGCTGAAGAAACTTGCGTTACTAACAACTCGCCTGTCTTCAGACGACTTGAACCTCAGAGCAAACTCTCTGAGAGATTCTGTTGGAAAGCTGCTAAATCAGAAATATGCTCAATTCATTTTAATGTGACATAACCCCTTAGAAAAAAATTTAAATATAATAAATAAAAAGATTTATGCCATGTATTGCATTTTAATCTAATACTTCTATTATGTTAATATTTCAGTTTTATATTCAAGTTCATTCAAAATCAAAGTATAATTATCAAAGTTCAGTCAATTTAAGGTCAGTTGATGAGAAATAAATCATACAAATGTACAATTAAAATAATAATTCAAAAATGAAAATAATGAAATAAATCTATTATATATATATATATATATATATATTTATATTTTAGCTTTTTTTAATATTTACTTTTTATATTAAATTATAAATGTGCATTTTATATTTTGGACCCTAAGGTATCATAAATGAGAATGTGTATGTAGTTGTAAATCTGATATTGTTCATGACTGAGCATATGCCATTATATGCAACATGAAATATGCTTTTTTGCAATGAACTAAAATAATATCAAATATAATTTATTTTTATTTACTTTATTTACCAGTAACGTGATTTTTGTTTAGCTAACTCCAGTAACCCTAATATGTCTACAAGTTATGTTGTATGGTGTCATTGCAGGTGGTGCCGCAGAATGAGATGTCAAAGGATGCCACCAAGATCAGTGTAAGTGTGTGACGTTTGTCTTTTCCTCCTCATTTCCTTCGTGAAGGACTCTTTGGCGTCGGTTCACGGCTGCCGTCTTTTGCTCAGCGAGAGAATGTAAAAGTGCATGTTGTGAGTGTTTGTCAGGGTGAATAACTGGAGCGTGCAAACACAACATCACACTCGCTTGGGCTAAAGGTGATTTGTTAGTAACTTGCTCAGCTCTTGCTGGTTGAGCCACTGCAGGCTAAGTGTGTGTGTATGTGTGTCTCCTCAGAGAGCCGCTCACGCTCACACACTCACACTGATGCTGCTGTGATTGTGCCGCAGGTGATATTCAGATGAACAGCACACAGGTATCAGTGTGATATTGTGGAAACAAGCAGTTAATGCTGAGCAGAAAATGTCAGACATGCTCTTCTCTTGCTGTAATTTGTGTTCAACTACATGAAAATATTGCCAAAATAAGTAAGTAAATAGTAAGTAAACAGGATTGTGCAATTTTGTGTAACAGTTCACACAAGTAGTATTTTCCTGTACCTCATAGCTTGGAATAATTTGAGGAAAAAACTGAATTGTATTTTATTTCTCTGTGTATTCACAATGTTTTTATTTTAATATGTTTTTAATTCACTGAATAATTAATTTAATACTTTTAAGCTCCAGTTTTATCATTATAGTTGTTGTTGCTATTAGTATTACTAAATAAATAATATAAAAAATATATATATATTTGAATATTTAAAAATTTGCAATTGTAAATCTATCTTCTTTTCTTTGGTTTTTTTTAATTACATTTAATCCATTATGTTATCATCATTGAAATGATATCCTAGTTTTTGTACATTTTTAAAAATGTTTTCCATCTTTTTATTTATTTATTGATTGATTGTTTTTTTAGTTTTTTTTTTATTTATTGATTTTTCTTCTTTTTTTTTACTTTTTATTCTGACTAGTTAAACTACATGAAAATTACAAATGTTGTTAAATAGCTTTTATATATATATATATATATATATATTGTTTTTTAATAAGTTGGTTTTATTTCTATTGTTTCTAGCAAACTATACAATCCTGAGCCCATGTGGTCAATATGTGGTTTTTATGTCACCCAGTATACATATTTGTCATGAAATGAAAAGTTTTTTTTAAGCATCAGCTATTGGCAGTTTGGCCTCTAAATAGTCTAAACGAGTGGAAAGTGCATTGACTAATCATTCTCTCAGTAGGATGTGGAAGCTGAGTGTGTGTGTGTGTGTGTGGGTGGATAAATCAAAGCATCTCTCTCTGCTGCTTCATTAAATATTCACAAGGACATTTTCTTCCGGTGTGAAAGCAGAGCTGTGGATCTGAGCTGGAGTTTCTCCGGACCTCGATGGTGCTGTTATTCCTCTTTCCAGAGAAGCTGATAGCTAAAGCATGTTTGTTAACACACTCAACATATGTAGCTGTGTGGAAACGGTTTCAGTGAGTGGAGTTAATGTTAGTGTGTGTGTGTGTGTGTGTGCGTGTGGGTTTGGGAATGTATGTTTATTTATCCACCTGATCCATGCTCAATCTGCTTCACTGGCAGACAGCTTTATTGAGCGTCTGGACCCGTGCTCAAGAGTCCTCTGGGAATGCTGACCGCTTTAGAGAGAGACTGTCCTATAGTCTCTGTGCTTCAGAGAGAGAGCTGTTGTGTGAATGTGTCTCTTAAAGCTCGTCTCATTACTGCTTCATATATGCCTCTCTGCTTTGCATTGCCTCAACTGTTGCTTTTCACTCACTGAATTGCATTTCAATCTCTCACTGCCAGTGATGGGAATAATGGCATTATAAATAAGCGGTGTTACTAACGCCGTTATCTTGTCCAGTAACGACTGTTTCCCCGTCACAGCACTGCTACCGTTACTGACGCTTTGTCTCACACACACTTAAAGACACAGAGCTAGAAAGTCTTACGTAAAACCCAGAATTGACACGCTACATGTAAACCATATTCTTAGTTGTACTTTTCTATCAAAGTAACATTCCTTCGGATTTCTTCAGCCTTTAAAAACTGCCCGTTTCTGCTAGTGGGCGGGGCTAGTGCGCTATTGACAATCTCATTGGCTGACGCTCTCCGATTATCATCCCTGTTTTGATTTCAACAAATCAATTCGAGCAAACCACGTGACTAATATTCATGAACCCAGCAGCTCATTAATTGTTTTATATTGTTATTAGTATTGAGACACTAAATGACAAATAATATCTTAAGTAGCACCAGTCCTAAGTTCAGTCAACGAATAAATATTCATGGTTATTGTAATTACTAAAGCTCTGTTGCATTTTAATGCTAAATTAGGACAATATCATATTGTAATGCTATAAAAAATACTATGGTGATTCTGTTCCCAGGGTGTCCATAGAGAGTTGATCATATTTACTATAATATATTGATAGTTCGATAGGTGTCTCTCACATTGTCCCACAGAAACATTAAAACGAGATTAGTGTACAATTTTATAATAAGAATTGATTATATTTAGTGTCTTTATTTATTTATATGAGAGACATCCAAGTTATTTGACATATTTGAATAGTTACTTTCTCAGTTATTGTTTGCGAGAAGCAACTAGTAACAACACTGCATGTTATTGCATTTTTTATTGCATTTATTGCATAGCTTTAGCGGTTTGATTTCACACGCTTGCTGTGTTTTACTGCATTTTACCGCATTGCATTGCCTCATTTGTTGCAGTTCACTGCCTTTCAGTGCCTTCACTATTGCATTTTACTCTGTCACCTTTTACTGAACTCACAACTTTCCAAATTGTGAATTTAATTCATGTAAAAAAAAGAAAAGAAAATTGAGTACAGCAAAATAGTTACAATTAATTATTATTAATTGCTAAACTAAATAAATAGAACATTATTTTCACTCAATGTTTATAATATAATATATTATATAATAAATTAAATGCAGCATAGTGCAAAGACAACATGCTTTTAACTTTGTTCGCAAGCGAGGTCTGAGAGCATCAGCACGAGATATTAAACAATCCTTAAAACAAATCAGTCACAAGATGTATGAGGCATTTTTGTCAAGTTTTTTGTTTAATTGTTTTATTTGTTTTATACTAGTCAATGAATAAAACAACATTTGAATCGATTTACATACACATACATATGCATTTTTACATATATATATTTTTTTGAGATAAAGAATTTATGCACATTTTTGATGTTTTATTTACAATTTTTTGTTGTAGAAAATAAAATTTTTTAATGCAATAGAATATATATATATATATATATTATTTTATTTTTTGCATATATTTGCAAAAATATATACTTTAACTATATTTTTGATAACATTTACATGTATGCCCATTTTGTTTGCATTTTGATGTTTTCCATCTCACATTTTTAACGCAACATCCCAGATTTTTTCTAGCTGTGTCTCTTACAGCATCCGCTGCTGCCCATCACTGCCTCCACTGTAGCTTTTCACTGGCCTCGTCCCAAATGCTGTCCTAAACCCTTTGGGTCCGCTGAGTCCACAGTAGCTCAATACAGAGTGTGTATTTGAGACAGAGCCTCACAGACCACATCTACTGTTGTGTTTCACGGCAGCTGATCACAGCTGGGAACAATACTAAGACTCCAGAGGTATATTAGATTTTAAGCTGCATTTTGTGTAGTCAGGGCAAAGCACTACAGGTGAATAGGGTCACAGTTAATCAATAGAAATAACCTTATCTTAAATGTTATATTTAAATGCACAGATGATGCATTATGCAATTAAATATGCATTAATTTGCATACATTTGCAGACCATGAATGTAAACTGTGAATAAAGCCAGGTAAAAAATTATTTTCATTTCGTTGGCATATTAAAGGATTTATAAATGGGATGTTGGATAATATTTCTTTTTATCACTGCATAAATCAGCAAATAATCAACAGCCAAAAACTAGAATACGTTTTCACACTTTTAGGAATTAAATGTAATAGAAACCAGGCTAGTATCTTTAAATATCAAGCCGCAAACTCGATTCAGATAAGAATCCTGTATGTTTGTGCATCTCTGTGTGAGTGAATGAGTGAGTTTTGTTTACTGCATGCACTGTGTGTGAGACGCTCGCCATAATATCAGGAAATAAATACATAACATCTCCAGAACTGCTCTGAGAGTCACTTCACATGTATTTTACCGTTTCAGTAAAACCAGCATCATATCGTAAGGTATTCACGGCAACCCGTCAAAATAAAAGTTTGGCATTGTTTTATAAAAGTTAGACATTGCGCCGGAAATATATTACTATTATTTAAAATAATGAATGTGATGGGCTACTGCTACCACTACTGTTTAAAAAATTATACAATCTTATTTTTTAAGAAATAAACACAATATTTCTTTTCAATTTTAGGAGTAAATCCAAAAATAAAATGTGTTTAAATTTCATTAATGAAAAGACAGATTCAATTAGGGTGACACTTGTTTTCTGTTTTTCATGCTTTTATTACTTGTGGAAAAACACAGTTTTAGTCTGAATGGCTAATCTAAGTACGTTTTTAATTAGCATGCGTTTGTGTTTTGCTTTGGTACAGAAACTGTTACAGAGAACCGTAACAGAACTAGGCTCGCCGCGATACCGGTGCAACACTTGGCCACCGTGACATCGTCCCACACCGTCGCTTAGATTTTTTCCATAATAATACAAATAATTTTGTGAGAGAATAGACTATTAAAACTGAACATGCTGCTCAATGCAGTGGCGGAGTTCATTTATCACGTCGAGCTGACTGATGAGAAGAGTGCCGAAGACGCCTGTTAAAATATTTAGCGTTTTGAAGTAAAAAAAAAACAATAATTTGGAAATGAAACTTTATTTACATCAAGGTGTAAATCCGAGCCTCCTTATTTTCATACTCGTTTTGCTAATAAATGTTATGTTTCATAAATATTTGTTCCTCATTCTTTACTAATTTTTATACCTATTTAAACTTTGTGTCATTTGTGTCACTTGTAGCATACTGTAGATGTTTTTACAAAAATGTTCCGCGTTGTATTTAGTTTTTGCCTGAATTTAATTGAAGCCATTGATGTCAAATTTAACTCATTTAAAAGTAAAATACATGGTTTTAAAAGCGAGGGAAAGAGGTAAAACTCAAGCTAACTAAAAGCACACAACTGGCTGTTGCCGAACTGTTGCGAGCTGATTAACTGTTGAGGAAATTTCCCAACCTTAATCGGTACCGATACAGAAGTTTTGTTACCATGACAACAATCATAATTTATTTTGGAAAGTGCGGTGATATGTACTTGTTGGTACATATTTTGTATGTATTTTGTCTCACTAAAATGCATTTGTATGATGAGAGCTGGTAAACTAAACTTATTAGTGCATGAAAAAACCATAGTTTTGGCTTGTTTTCAAAAAGCTGTTCTGGATCAGATTTTCTAAAACACTGCATATTTCGGCCTTCCGCTTCATCCCAAATCAGTCGGAGTCCATTTTTAAATCAGCGTTTCCGATGCTGATTCATGATTTAATACCCCGTCCGTTTCTCTGTAGGTGGTGAAGGTTGCTGGAAGCAACATCTCCCACAAGCTCCGTCTGTCCAGTGTGAAGCCGGCGGACGAGGGAACGTACGAATGCCGTGTCATCGACTTCAGCGACAGCAAGCTGCGGCACCACCGCGTGCGGGCGTACCTGCAGGTGGAGCGGCCGGAGGGGAAGGGGGCGACGTCACAGGAGGAGCAGCACAAGCACCAGCCGGCCCACCACGCTCATCACAAACCCGGCCGCGAGCTCAAGAAGAGGTCCGCTGACGACAGCTCCACTGACTGCACTGAGAGCTGCGTGCTTTAGGTTCCTCTAACATTCAGTTACTACTCCACCCGAGCACCACCCAAATACCCATGATTCCTCACGCCAACCCCCAAACTAGGGATAGCTCACAGGAAAATCACTCTCATGTTGTTCCAAACCCCTACGACTGGCATTCTTATTATGTTTTAATATTATATTATTATAGTCTCGTTTTTGTCCTTTGTTCTATTTCATTGTTTTTAACATTATGCAATGTGAATCATTTAGTTTTATGTTCAAAAAAAGTTTTTTTTAATTGTCCTTTTGGAAGCCTTCGTTTATTTTTATTTATTTATTTTGAGGTTTCATTTTATTTTATTTAATTGCAGGTTTATTTTATTATTTGATTTGATATTTGATTCGATTGTTTTGTCTTTTTACTTCATCTCATTTTATTTTCATTCGCTCCTGCTCACTGCCTGTTTCCAAAGAGCAGCTTAAAGATCTTTGAAGCTTTATTATATTTTATTTATTTATTGTATGGTGTTTTGTTTCCTTTTTGAAGTTTTCATTTGTTTTATCTAATTAATTTATTAGTTTATTATTATTATTATTATTATTAATAGCCCCTCGAACTACTTCCAAAGAGCAGCTTAGACATTCTGCAAAATTAATAATTTTGTGTTTTATGAAAGAAATTGAGTCATACAGGTATGAAGCAACATGAGAGTTACATAATGAGTACATAATGACAAAATATGTATTTCTGCGTGAGCTATCGCTCTAACAAAACATGTATATTTCTGTATAAAAACGAAGGTAGAAGTCTGTTCAGAACAGCGACTGCATGTGACAAACATTTCTAATAATATTTGCCAGTGAGCAAGAAACCAAATTAGGCAGTTGATTTAAACTCTTTGGTCGTTCTTAGTTTGATCAGATTCATGGTTTTGATACGATGTATAGACGGCTAGAAGCGGCAGAACAAAACGAATGTTTGAAATATTCTTCATCAGGTCTAAACGATGACATTTACATGCTGTAATATGACTATCATTGTTTACATGTATAGTGTTACAGGCACCAGTCTGAGGGTTTTATTCTGGACTGGCATCACCGCGGGAGCCAGCTTTCGCAAACATGTTTCATGAAGCTTTTGTGTCGATGGAAGGATGGTGTGCACACAATATTACAACGTTTTGTGGTTTTTATGCAGCTTTAAAAAGATCCTGAAACAATCACAGTATGTTTAATGGTATTAACAACAGCTTTGTTTCTTGTTTCTTTCATTTTTACAGTTTGATTCAATAGTTCTTTCTGGAAGTAATACATGTACAGATTGTGTATATTAAGTAATCCTACAAAAGACTGGTTTCACCTTCAATGTATGCCTTTATCAAATAAAAAACATTGTACATTGATCAAATGTGGTTGTGTATCATTCATTTGCTTTTTTATTACCGTAGTGTGAAAGAATATGCATACACATGTGTGAAACTGTGTGCTGGAATTATAATTACATTAAACTATCAACTACATATTAAATACAGTGTGATAATGATATAAAAATAATTGTAAAAAATTATATTCTATTAAAAGAATTAAATACAAAAAAACAGCTATTTTAGCACACGTTGCTGTTTTTATATATAATACTAATATGATCATTTTCACATCGAAGGATTCTGAATTCTCGTACAAAATTTTCACACTTTAAAAAAAAAGACCAATACCTTACCTTGTGACAAATAACAAAATGTGAGGTCATATCTGAGAATTTTGGATTCAGTGTGCAAGGACTAAAACTAAAACGCTGAGTGTGCGTTAAAGAGACAGTTGACCCAAAAATGAACATTTTGTCTTTTTGGTGTTTGTGACTTTCTTCTTTCAGATGAATCCAGTTGGAGTTATATTACAAATTGTCCAGACCCCTCCAAGCCTTCTGAAGACGTGAAATAACCTGCACGTATTTATAATATAACGTCCCTCACATGGCTCCAGGGGTGAATAAAGCCCTCCTGGAGCGATTCTATGCATTTTTGTATGATAAATATCCATATTTCAAACTTAAGCACTTTTCTCTCACGTCTGCGGTCTGTGGAAACCGACGGATGGCGTAAGACGTATGCATCGTGTGATGAGCACAGAGAGAAGAACAAAACAAAACTCCAGTCATGAAGGAGAAACACAAACCGAGGGTTTGTAAAGAAAAATAGGAGGATTTCGATATAAGCAAAGAGGAGACTGGTTTTCCTTTGATCAACTACAATTCCCAGAAGCACATGAGCGATGCATACATCCGCCCGGACTGTTTCCTGTTTCAACAGCAGACGTGAGAAACAAATGAGCTGAACTTTGCTGCTTATTTTTGGTTGCATGAACATCTTTGATTATTATTATTAAATAAAAAAAAGAAAATTCTGAAAAATGTAGATAACTTATTAAAATGACTGAAAACCTTAAACGCTGACCTAACGTTACCCTTCGATCTAACAAAAGGGCTTCACCACCCACTTAACCTCAAAACTCACCTCAATTCTTCATTATTTCATCATTTCAGTTTGCTTTCTGGTCTTTAACAGGCAGCGGATTCCTCAAACAAAGAATGTCAAGTGGTTTGACTCTATAATGATGCTTCTACACTTATCAGAAGCGTCCGAGAGGAAATTGCATTAGCCCCGTATGCTGAGCGTTAGCCCCGGCGCTGGGCCGGTGAATAATAGCGCCTCTGTCAGTCCTGGCAGCAGGATAAATAGCACAGTACAGTGCAGATAACACAGCAGCAGGCTAACACAAAGCATACGAGGCAGCTTTAATGCGGCTCTCACGGGCAGCACATTTATTAGACTGTCACTGAAGAAACCGAGACCACACCACACGGAGCAGAAGATCCGGACCAACACCACACTACACCAGAACCAGTCTATCAGCACTAGAACTCAAAGCAGAATGGATGGTTTCGTTTACAACGTAATTTATGAATCCTTAATTAATCATTCATTTGTGTATTATTATATAGCAATTAATAATTATATTTTTTTATTTTAATGGACAATATTTATTTTATTTCAATGGGCAATAAAAAGTCGTTAAAAAATTAATAAATAGGAAATTAATAGAAATAAAAATATATAGAATTTTTTATGTTACTTAAGCCATTTAATAATAATAATAATAATAAATTGATAAATTAATAGTGGCTTTTAAAAATATAAATTTTTTATTACAAATAATAAAGGGTATAGAGAATAAAACAATTGTTTGTAAAAAAAAAAAAAAAAGCTCTACTGTGGTACCGATATAATAGCATATAATTACAGTAAAATTAGTAATTTGATATTAGCTACAAATCTCATCCAAAAAAAGAAAAATTATGATTCTAAAAGATTCAATATTAACTTGTTATTTTAGAGATGTAACAATAACTCTAATAATTATGGCATTTCCAGAATAGCATGTAAATACTACAATAATTACTACTATTTGATATTAGCCACAAATGCCATCCAAACCCTCCCAAAACAACCAAAAAAACATGAAGTGATACCATATTACTTTATTATTATTTTAGAAAAGTAACAACTACAATAATGATGGTATTTTGATTGAAAACATTATTTACATAGTAATCTGTCATTTTTGTTAAGGAACAAGCTATTTTTGTGTCAAAGAGTTGTCCTCCAGTCAAACGTACACGGAAGGAAGATCAGAACTGATCTTGTTAAAGAAGCGCTGCTATGTGGCGTCATGCTCCTGCAGTAATGTGAGGATGTTGTCTGTGAACTGGTTTCTGGGCTTGCCTGATCCGCTCAGTGTCACGGGCAGCAGATGAGGATGAGGCGGCTCGTACGGGACGGGACAGCACAGCTCATTCAGACTGAACCAGCACAGATCAGAGTCCAGCTCCATCAGCGAGCGGAACACACTACACACACACACACACACACACTGTCAACAGAATTACACGAACTACTGATATCTAGAGAGAAACATCTAAAGAGAAAATATATGAAGAAATATTACATTTAAAGCATTATACTGTATATCTAGACAGAAACACTGATATTTTTGTCAGGCTGCTTAATCAATTTGACTATTTACACACACACAATTATTTTATTATTTATTTAACAATAATGTTTTAATCAGTGTCACATGATCCTTCAGAAATCATTCTAATATGCTGATTTATTATTAAATGTTGGCAAAGTTGTGATAGCAAATATTTCTTGGAAACTGCTAAACTTTTTTTCAGGATTCTTTGATGAATAAAATGTAATAAAGAACAGCATTTATTAAGAACATAAATCTTTTGTAACAATGTAAAACTTTGCCATCTCTTCTTATCAATTTAATTTAACATATCCTAGCTGAATAAAAGTTTATTTCTTCCAAATAAAAAAAGAAAACAAATTACTGACCCAAACTTTTAAACGGTAGGATATATTGTTAGAAATGATTTCTATTTAAAAATAAATGCTCTTCTTTTTAATGTTTTATTCATTCAAGAATCCTAAAAAATATTACTGGGTCTAAAAATATATGAAAAAATAAATCTAAAATAAATATTATATATATAAAGTGCTGTCAAACGATTAAACATATCCAAAACAAACGTTTTTGTTTACATAACATAATTGTGTACTGCATATATTTATTATGTAAAAATCTCTATGTAATTACATATTTATATTCATTATTTTTATCAATAAATATATTTAAAATATATCAAATATTTTTCTTAAATATATACATGCATGTGCCTAGTACATACACATGTATTATGTAAACAAAAACTTTTATTCTGGATGTTGTTTGGCAGCACAAAAATGACTGCAGACATCAAATTACAGCATTGTGAATAATTCTACAATAATAATAATAATAATAATAATAATAGCAATGATACAAAGTTTTGATATTAGTCTTGTATATACCTGTGTAAATGAGAAATAATTCTGGGGGATTTTAAATCCACTAAGTCCATTAAAAAAATAACATTTAGTTACACAGTGGGTGGGGCTTTACCTGAGACACGCCTCCTGCAGTCTGATTGGCTGTCGGCAGCTCAGGTACGGAAGACAGGCATCAATCACCCGATCCAGATCCGCCTCCACTGCAAACAGAATAAACACTCGTCCTAAAACATCCGGACGTAAAAATGGCTGCAGCCATTTCCCTTGTTTTGCCGCTTGATATCGAAACCTGGTGCTATCATGTTAATAATCTTAATTATGAACACATTGGTTTGTAGTGCAAACAGTTTAACCGTTTCTGCACCGCGCATAAAGTTATTGTCTCGCAAAAGAAGAGTCGACTGAATCACTGAAACAAGTTGTTTTTAAAACGAGTTCATGTGGTTTCATGCTGATGTCAAAGCGAAACATTAGCATATTCCCCGCCCACTTTTTTGGTGTTGGTCAAAATAAAAACGCTAATTCATTCTTCACCACTAGGTGCCGCTTTTGTAGAATTAAAAGCTCACAAACACCACGCACTGGAGAGGTTTGGAAAAATGAGTAGCTGAATGAATCGTTCGGGGGTCGCTGAAAAAATAAGGTAAAAATAAATGCCGTTTTCTAAGGAATTTCAGGAGGAGCGCGTACGAACGATCTCCCTATCACTAATTACCCATCAGAACTCTTTTCCTCCGCCTTAAATACCACTCACTTCCTCTCTCTGGCATCTTTGTTTTTTTACTTCCACCGCCACCAGAGCAGGGGTCAGACGGGAGGAGAAGGCCCAAACATGCCAGATTTCCCGCCACCGCTACCGTTCGGTTTACTATTCGGTATACTACCCGTTTAGTGACTTCATTGTCTATTTTTCGCTACTTCCAATAAACCTACCACTTCCTCCCGGTGGGCATGCGGGGACCAGGCTGGGCTCCGAGCTTCATTCAACCCTCGCCCTCCAAGGGGTAGATCTCCTAGGGCTCGGGGTCCGCTGGGCTCCCTGTCTGTTCCCCGGACAGTCCGCCAAACAAGAACTTATACTTATAAACTTATTAAAATATGAATTTTTGGACCTTGCATGCATGACAACCTGTTTGGGACTCCCAAAACCAAAACATGAACCGTTCATAACCCATCAGTTCATAACCCAAGCGTTTCTCCACTGAATTCGCTGCCGCTGACTTAACATTCACAGCAGAAATGCAAACAGTGAACGCCTGCGTCATAATGGCCACAGATGTTCTAATATATTCTAATAGTCTCCATGGCAGCATTACCCTAATTAATTAATTAAGCAGCCTGATGTAGAGCCTCATTACTCTAGAAAAATGGAGGTGAATGCAGAGGGACGGCGAGACCAGAGACAGAGAGAAATGAAGGATGGATGGAGAATAATAAAGAGAGAGAGCACTAGAGCCAGCTGGGAAATAAACAGCATGACCTCTCATGTCTGTCTTTCTGTCTGTCTCTCATAACCATGGAAACTCTATCAGTATTCAGTGTTTTCCTCTGGATGAATCTTCTCCACACGGTGGCTCAATCAAACGACAAATCACTTCAGCAAACCACTGGCTTCGAATGTCGCTTCCCAGACTGAAAATGATATTTAATCGGTCAATAGTCGATCGTATTTACATGCACTGAGCCGAATTGCAGCATGTGAGGTTTATTTCCGTTTCACTCCTTACAAAGCGTCTGGGTTACATCAGAAAACCCACCGAGGGTGAGGAGAAATCCAAACAAGCGATGCGAAAGAGTGAAAGCGCCCTCGGAGCTCCTCCAGAGGAATGAGCAGAGCAGCTCAGAGCTCCGGGCGTTCGGATGGAGCTGTGATGTGACAGGAACACGTCTTCATCGCTCACGGTGAGACTGACTTTGAAGCTTGCTGCAGCTGTGAGCAGAGACTGGTGCGAGGCTGCCATCTAGTGGTGACCACAAGCTCATAAATGTTGTCAGATCATACTAAATATCACTTTCTGATAGTATTGTCACAGCCGGATCAATGCACAGGCTTTATATGGCTTCAGCCTATTGGTCAAAAGAAAGAAAAAACTTAATATCCATTGGATTAAATGAAACATTTAAATAAGCGGAAGTTGCTTGGGTGAGGCAAATCCGTCTTCACTTTATAAACGCCAGACGCACGTCACTCACGCCACGGTTAAACAACAATATTAACAGAGACGAATGATATTGGCATATACAATGTGGGGGCCTAGGGGCCCCTGGCCATGTTAATCCGGCCCTGAGTGTTGTGTATGATATATCAGCATGGGTTAGGGTTAAAATGTGTTTTCTCAATGAAAAAAAGAAGTCGTTCCCACTTTTACAAGCAAAAACGGTTCTAATCCTAAAATAAGATCATTTCCTAAATTATTCTAGTTCAATACTATATTTATCTCAGACATTTTGCACATTACTGAAAGTAGATGCATTTTTGTTTTTAGTAATAACTTAAGCAGAATATACTACAAGAATATAAGGATTTAGAAATAATAACGTACAGTATCTTATCTGTGTGTTTGCATAATTTTACCGTAATGCATCATTATAATTCATTTTCATTTCAATTAACACATTTGTATGTGTGCGAGACAATGGAAACCAGAACTTTTAAATTAATGTTATATTGTTTGGCATGTTTTCATTTCTTTACGCAATATATATATATATATAAATATATAAATAAAATACATGTATAAAAATCTCCTGCAATAGATTATTATGAAGTATGATTCAGGCATGTTTCCAGCAGGTGTCTGGGAGACTTACTCAGGTCCAGTTTGACACACAGATCTCCGAGGCCCTGCAGCACGGCGAGCTGGAGTTTGTAAGCCAGTGTGTGTGTGTAGATGGGTCCAGAGCGAGCGCTGACCTCCGCCTGCTTCATCAGAGACGAGCTGAGACGGGGCAGAACCTCTTTAGACACGCGTTTCCTCAGAAAATCACCGCACGACTCTCCCAGAACACACAGCACCTGCAGATCCACCGAGCAACAACATAAAAGCTTTTGTTTGTGTTCTGTTTATATCTATACATTTATTTATTTGTGCATGGCGGTGTTATGATAAACCCACTGTGTGATGATGAAAAGTTTTTTTAGAGGGGTGTGGACAAGTCATCATTTTCATAAAGACTATCATTGGTTTTGAGACTTTAGTCTTTGCAACTTGCATCTTAACTACGCACTTATAACACTCCAAAGAGCAAGGAAAACGTGAAACCCAAAGAATAAGATTGATTACCCTTTGGTTAACTGTTAGTTGGTCAAACTAGTGTTGTTAACATAGAGGCTTTGATACGTTTTTTGCGTGTTGCTATCTGGTTGCTAGGGTGAAGTGGATGGTTGCTAAGGCATTATCTCACCTTGAATGCTCGAGGTACAGTGAGAGGGTCATCGTTGGTGAGACGGTGGAGGAGAGGAGGCCAGCACCGGTGCACCATGGGAAGCAGCTCGTCCTCTCGCTCCCATAAAACACACACACACAACTCCAAGATGTCCAACACCTGTAAATGCACATGATTTCACACCCTCTCTTCTCAGAGCAAGCACACCTGCAGCAAGGCCAAAGCTATTACATGTCAACAGAAGAGATTTCTCAACCTTGAGCCGGATTCTCAGGCTGGAGTCAGAGAGCAGGTGGATGCATCGCTCCATCACGTCTTTCGCAATCTGGATATGAAGAGGAAGCTCCTTTTTCTCTGCGGGACCATCTGTGTCCTCATCAGAAGTTGGTGGAGGAACTTCTGTGGACGGGAGAATTTTAAAAAGCTAATTGCTTTGTCACTCCTCGGCATTCGACTGCATGCTCGTACGTCTGGCTCCGTGAGATTATATCAGCTGAATGCATCTTGTAAATGAGCTACAAACCTTCAGCGAACGCCATCATAACGGATCGCTCTGGGAATTGGGCTCTGTGTGGTGTTGGTTTAATGAGCAAAAATCGGAGCCCCGAGTTGAAAGCCTCAGCATGTGGAGGATTGAAGATGAGCCAGAAACAGAACTTGTGCGATCATAATTCTGCTCTATTACATCTGTACCCTTGTGTAAAGCACTTACCGCAGCACGTTCGAGGGGCAGCGACTACCCCTATTACAGGTCTGTGGTTATGATGAAACCTTTACCAGGTTTCACTTTTCGCTTTTATGCTGCGACTACTTATTACTCATTATTAGATCATTACTGTCTTCTGCTGTGGAAGGATTTTTATTTTTATTTTAATAACCAAACAATAGGGGAACTACCTGACTTAATCATGAATTGCAGCTGTTATGTGTTAATAAAGCGTTTATTAACACACTGAGCAACTATTATCATGTGTCTAAATAATAAGATTTAATAATGAACATTTAAGTGATTTATTAATCATGTATTTAATTCATTTAATGAAACTCCTAAATAACTGGTTGGTAAATAACGTAATCATTTAGAAAAGATCATTAATAAAGTATGAAAATATAATTATTAAACATATACGCTCAAGAACAAGGCATTTATAGATGCACTGCTTACTAATGCATAATAATGTTGGCACAATGGTTTATAAATGATAAATTGAGTATTTAGTCATTCTCAACTAAGGATTCATAGTGTGCAGTTATTACAGTGTTACTCCATTTTCTATTGTAGAGAAAGTCAAAACAGAAAATGCGTCCTGGTCCAAAAAGTTGAATTAAGTATATAAGTGAATACACATTCCTCTCAGATGTTCTCAGATATTCAGGTTTGAATGCGTGCACAATTCTGCTAAATTTGGCTGAAGAGTCTTGGAGTTTTATCATCCACCGGGTAAAAATCATAAATCAGATCACTTACAAAGGTACGTATTTACATTTAAATTTTCCACATTAAAAAAAGCGCACTTCCAAAATGTACTCTATATTCACACACTAATATTATACTTACACTAAAGTGTGAACTTATACACTAAAATGATTCTTTAGTACTAAAGAGTATCAAAGTGTAATTAAATGTGCTATTTTGGGAAACCACGAATAAGAATTAAAATGAATGCGTGCTAAAAATACTAATTAAAACATGTATTTAGCTATCACTTGTAGTACACTTCAACCAATCTTTCATACACTAGTGTTACCTTGTGAAGTAAATTTGTTGTATCTAAATACTTTTTTTAATACAGAGAAAGTATAATAAAATATTCATGGTGTTCCCAAATACTGTAGCACATTTGGATACACTTACATGATCTTAAGAAGTATCAAAGGACCATTTTTCACATATTAAGTAAAAAATTAGTGCAAAGAAATAGAGCACTTTTATTCTCCTGGGTTAATACTAAAGAAATGACATACCTAAATCATTTGAATGTTCCTCTTCTACTCCAATGCCTTCTGCGAGCTCCTTCTGCTTCTTATAGTCCAGGAGAAACTGCCTCAAGTTCACACACTCTTTATTCTGCCTCTCTTTGCTGGGTGTCTTCTGGCGTCCCATAGTAGCGGGAAACCATCTCACTGTGGTAAAACACGTGTTGATTTTACACATTAATAGTAACATTGTTTAAAATAATAGTTAATGGGATATTTCACTCAAAAATTGCAATTCTGTCGTTAATTGCTCACCCTCATGTCGTTCCAAACCTGTAAGACCTTTGTTCATCTTAGGAATACAAATTAAGATATTTTAGATGACATTTGAGAGCATTCTGATCTTCATTTGACAGCAATGTAAAGGTCATTGCACACAGTCTAAAAAATTTGTCAGGCGGAAAAATGGTTGAGTTAAGTTTTCTATTTCTTTGTCAAATTACAGTTGGACCTCATAGATTATGGGGTTACGTCCCCATGTCTGAGAACATTTTAGTGATATTGCTGTATATGGAGGTGTCAGAAAGCTTTCAGATTTCATCAAAAATATATGAATTTGAACAAAGGACTTACAAGTTTGGAAAGACATGAGGGTGAATAATTAATGACAGAATCTTCATTTTTGGGGTGAACTAACTCTTTAAGGAAACTAAGTCAGATGTTGTTTTCCAAAGTGACTTACAAATAAAGAGAATAGAATCAAAATCAACAAAAGAGCAATGATAACAAGTGTCAGTCTTAAAGTAAGACTCACCCAGCGCTTTCATGAGCGAGTGTAGCACACTACAGAACTGTGCTGTTCGTTGGTTATAGCTGAGATCAAGTGCCGTTAAAACGTCCTGGACCACATCGGCCACTAGAGGCAGCAGACTGGCATCCGAGTGAGTGAACATGATCGCAAGAACTCGCGGAGCATGAGGGTGAATGCTGGGTCTGGCTAGATTTAGAGAAACATCGTTGAGAAGGTAGTCCGAGTTCTTGATGACCAGCTCTTTGGGTGAATTGTATTGGCAAGCCTTGCAGAGGTCACACATGGCACTAAAAGCTGCTTGGCTGACAAGAAGCGACTCGTCCCCGGCCTTTTCCAGCACGGGGTATAGCGTGGTCATCAGAAGCAGACGGAAATCAGCACCTAATGCCAGAGCGAAGCTCTGGATGCCCTCCAACTGGATACAGATTTGCCAGATGTTGCTGTTGAGCTGGTGAAGCGTTGGAGATTTGGATGCTGGAAGCAGCTGTAAACTGTTACTGGACACCAAGGAGGTTGCAGACTCAATTTTCTCTTCGAAGGCTTCTGAGACTGTAGGGAGATGCCAGTTGCTCAAACTGATGTACTCCTCAATGATGGGCATGATTGAAGATTTCAAGTCGTCTTGACTTGTTCTAGACTGGTTTGTTCCTGAACAATCAATCCTAGATCCATCCGTCTCTACGCCAATGCCTGCAGCACCAACAACGACCTCGTTGAGGACCAAAGCAGCTTGCTTTCTGTAAACCGAAGACTCCTTGTACAGCTCTAAGAAGCAGTCAACAAGAAGGTAGAGGTTTCCGTAGTATCCCAACACTCTGCAGATCTTCCTGAGTGCTGAGAATATCTTGTCATCGGTGAAGTAGAGGAAGTACTTCCTCTGGGGTGGGATTTGGTGCAGGTCAGGGCTCAAGTCTGTTGAAGACATCAGAGTTCTCTCCTCGATGATTTTCACGTCCGTTACGTCCAACTCCATCACTTGCATCAGTGCTTTGGAGATGCGCTCCAGATGCACTGCTGAAGTTAGTACCACATTCAGTTTGGGCCCCAGAATCTTGAGGTACCCAAGGAACACGTTAAGAACAAAGAGCTTGCGTTGGTCATCAGATGTTCTCATGAGTCTAGGTAAGGATGATGCCAAGCTGTGGAGGTTTTCAGAAAGAATATCGGTGAAGTCCTGTTTTCCATTGGTTTGACCCATTTGGGCCACCTCATCTAATGCTGCATTGCACCTGTGTTTGACCTCAGGCTCCTCGTCGTTGACAGCACCTACCAATGCTTCCAAAAGAGGACCGACACATTCACCCACAGACTGGCTACACTGAGAAAGAAGAAAATGGGATAGATTGACCAACTCAAGCCTGACTCTCCAATGCGGGTGGGCAGAAGTGCACGAAATGATCTTCTGTAGGACCAAAGCAAGGCGCTGGGATGTCTCTTTGCACCAGGATGGAGTCCTCTTTACAACAAGCTCCTCAACCCTTCCTAAATCACCAGCTGCTTCATCATTGTCTGGTTTCTGAAGCTGCTCATCGGCCATTACCAGACCAACCGCTTTGTACCAAACCCTCATGGCCTTCACTGTAACCACATGGCCTTGTCTTAAATCTCCACTTATTACGAGACTCAAAGCTCGAGATAACCCAGGTAAAAAAGTGGCCAGGGTGCGACCGAGCAGATACCTCTCATTCCTTCCTAGCTCAATGTGTTCTTCTTTGCAGTCGCACTGCTGAAACAAAGAAAGGAGACATTTAAGAGAAGCCGTCTGAACTCCTCTGGCCTTTTCGTGCTCTGCTAATGCCAGAAGAAGTGAAACAGCGGCTCCAAGTCCAGGCAACATGCTGGGTTCGTAGAGTTTAAAAACAATGTCACCGTAGGCAGAGTGCGTAAGGACATTCAAGCATCTAAGGACAGCCAGCTTTAGCTCCTCAGATGTCTTGGCGGGTTTTCCCGGGTCCTTTGGGGAACAAAGACAAAGGCACAGCTCAGAGAAAATATCCCTCAGGGATTCCCAGCTCTGAATGCAAGTGTTCTCCAGCACATACATCATGGTTTCCATCACCGCCTGGACAAGACCCTCCCGCTTTGAGCCAGGGGTTTTCAGGACAAATCTGAGGGGAAACAGAATATAGTCCTGGAGCTGTTGGAGAGCTCCATCGCTCACACTGCGGAGATGACCGCTAAGAGCTTCTACATTAGCGACTGTAGGTTCTTTGGTCAGGAGGACGCAGGACGGGCGGAGATATGCAAATGCAATCTTTGGGTCTTCGATCTGATGTTCAGCCATTATGGAGCTGTGAAGGATGTTGAAAACAAACTGTAAGTCATCATGAGAGAGACAAACACCATAAATGCAAATATAAAAACGTATGACACAGAGAAACTTTGGGCAACAAAACAAGTGCTAATCAGCATCTGTTAGTATTTCTTGAAGTGACATTTTGATTATATAGTCTATGCATTTCACAATGGATGCAGATTATTTGACATTTTCTTAAATAATATTGCTGATAATTGTTTTGACGAGCATACATCAATTATGCCATCTTAAAAACAAGCAAACATACAAAAAGCATTGGCAAAATAGTCTATGAACTGATTTTCACACCAAAACAGGTACTGTCCTGTGAGGTGTGTTACTTTTGTTCCTGTTTATGACTTATTAGATGATGCAAACTGAAAAGTCGTAAAGTCCCAATACAAAACAAGCAGTTTTTCTTCTGTTCTTCTATGTTTTATGTGAACGAGCATACTGAATATTTATAGTTCTTCCCCTCACAGTATCCCCTAGTACTTACTCTGAGTGCTCCAGGGTCAGCAGCAGCAGCACACATGCAGTTTCAAGCTCAAAATCATGTCAATAAACTCCTGCTTCATTTAATTCAATATAAAATTGCGACTTTCAATCCAGAGAGAGACATCCCATCGGTCTGCTAGCAAACAAATACTGGGTTTCCCAGACAAAAGAACACGCATCGCTTAAAATGACTGCTATTATTATTTAAAACGACACATGTACATTACAGTGTAGCAAAGACACATCCAGCATGATGTCGCGTCGCGTTTGGTATGACGTCACGGACGCGACTCGTTTGTTTATCAACCAACTTGGAACAGAATCTCATCGTGTCCAAGCATTCAGCAAAAGTTTCGAGGGATAAACTTACGGATTGTATTTTATTAATTCGATCTGTTAATATCTCGATTTAAACCAGCCCTTTGATCCGCGGTAGTTCGTATTTAGAGGTTTCCGCGTGCGTTGTGCCATACTGAAGTTAAATCCAGATTAAGGCTAACGTTACAAAAACTGCTGACAGGTGAGAATTTGTTTACACTACCTTCATCTTTTATTTGTTTCTTTAACCTGCTTAATTGGCGTTTACTACCTTGAGCATGTTGGCTGCATGTCCCAGAAACCATGCATTACTCATGCAACTAATCAGCTTCTCAACTAATCAATAACTGCATGGATATTAACTCCAGACTATATGTGTGCAATCAAACTACCGTTAGAAATACTTTGTTTATATATGCATATTTTATTTATATGTACATTGTGTTACTATATTGGTCTGTAAAGTAAAAATTTTTCACGTGGTCTCTCGAAAATGAGGTCATGGGTCCTGTATGCCTAACAACCATTTGAAAGTGATTTAATAAGGTGTATGCATGTGGTTAGTTGACAAATAAAGGGAGCATTGGAGCATTTCTAATTAATATCAAGCTTCCAGATTAAATGATATGACAATATGAGAGAATGTGTATAATTTTATGTGCTTATACTTTATTTATTACATTCTTAATGTCATGGTCGTTTTTTCCTTTGAGCTCCTTAGTTCAAACACAACTTAACATTTCTGAAGTGATGTAATTCAGACCCGTTGATACGCTGCTGTGTCTTCTCAGTGTCTGGTGAGCGGCCAGCATGTCGTCTTTCTCCGAGTCTGCGCTGGAGAAGAAGCTGTCTGAACTGAGTAACTCGCAGCAGAGCGTTCAGACTCTGTCTCTGTGGATCATTCATCACCGCAAACATGCGTCCTTCATCGTTCGCGTGTGGCACAGAGAGCTGAAGAAAGGTAAGAGAGTTGTACTGCTGCGATTTGCTGGAAATGTTATCACTCTCAGGACATCCAAGATGTAGAGGAGTTTGTATCTTCATCACATCACTTGCTCACTAATGGATTTGAATGGGTGCCGTCAGAATGAGCGCTTATAAAGGCTTCATAATAATCCACACCCCTCCAGTTCATCAGTTAACATCTGGAGAAGACAAAAGCTGTGTGTTTGTAAGAAACAAATCCATCATTGAGATGTTTTTAAACTGTTTTGAACCATTGCTTCCAGCTAAAATAGAACGCTATATATATAAAAAGCTATCTGGTCTGAATTAGGAGAGAAATCTGAATGGATTAAAAATGGTTTACAAGACAAAACAGCTCTAAACAAATGTATCAGTGAACATTGATGTGAGAGGACAACAGAAGATGGACTCAGAAGCAACACTTTGTAAAATCAACTCCACCATCAAGGTGTTTTAACTTCAAAGTATGCAACTATTCTCTTTACAAGACATTAACTGAGGGACTGTGGATTACTTATGGCTGTTTTTATCAGCTGTTTGGACTCTCATTCTGACGGCACCCATTCACTTCCATTGGTGAGCGAGTGATGCAGTGCTGCATTTCTCCACATCTGATGAAGAAACAAACTCCTCTACATCTTGGATGGCCTGAGAGTGAAGACATACTCAGCAAATATTTATTTTGAGATGAACTATTCCTTTAAAGCATCAGTCAAGGAACGTAAGACCAGCCTTTACTGACCTAAATTTAGTTTGCACAAGGCATCTCTAGGTTGGTAAACTAGGTTAACCTTCAAAAATGGCTGAGATGCTCAAACATTTAAACTGGAACACACTAAAGGGTCTTGTTAATAATGATTGAATGTGTTTGTTGTTCAGCTAAAAGCAGCAGGAAGTTGACGTTCTTGTATCTGGCTAATGACGTGATTCAGAACAGTAAAAAAAAAGGTCCTGAGTTCACTAAAGACTTTGAGGGTGTCCTGGTTGATGCCTGCTCACACGTGGCCAGGTAAGCGCACCTTCATAAATGCTCTGTGTGTTTAGTAGCATGAACCTGTCGTGTCTCACGTATACTCTGTTTCTTTCTCTGGCAGAGACGGAGATGAAGGTGCTAAAAAGCACATGGAGAGGTTGCTGAACATCTGGCAGGAGAGAAACCTCTACCGTGCAGACTTCATCCAGCAGCTCAAACTGGCCATCGAGGACTCGGACAGTCCCAAGCAGAAGCCCGCAGGTCAGCGTAATGCATGCATGTGGTGCAAACATTTCTAAAACATCCCAAGACGGTTAATGTGATCAGAGCTGCAATCTAGATACATATGCCACGTTTATTTCAGTTTTCCTCACTACTATAGCAGTTATATACTATATACACGTTTGCTTCTTCAGGCATTGTCTTCACCAGCATGCATGTTTGCTCACTCTCCTGTAGAATGCTTGAACTGCACGGTCTCTGTTTGAAAGTCAAGTGAATTAAAAGTTGCCTGGTATTTTTGCAGCAGATGATAGAAAGAATTTAAAAAGAAGCTACCAGAAGGTCCAGGAGGAAGAGGAGGAGGAAGATGATGACTACAGAGGTCAATATTCACCCCGTGAGACGGACGCAGCTGCTCCACAGCTGGTACGAATGACATTAAAACCCTTGATTCTTCATTTTTATTCGATATATGATTAATCGTTTATGTGTGTGTGATGGGCATATTATATTATTATGCATATATAAACACAAACACATGCATGTATATATTTAATCAAATATGTTTCATTTATATACTTAATATTTATATATCATTTATATGGATATAAATATACAGGCTACACATAATTTCATGTAAATATTTTCAAAACATATGCTGTATGTGTTTATCTATATATAAAATATACAGTTCACACACACATTATGTAAACAAAACTTTTATTTTGCCTGCAATTAATCAAATATCTGTCTGGTTTAATGTAGTTGGGATTTTTTTGTACCTTTTTTTACTTCATTATTTCATTTGAAATACTCCTGCAATGTGGAAAATATAACATAATAATAGGAATACTTATCAATTCTAAATATAGAAGCATAACTTTGAATTAAAAAGCTATAATAAGGATCACAATCAGGGGGGGAAATCTAACTTTGTGGAATATATGGCATTTAAATGATACCCTTGTGTGGGTAAAAAATGGGTAAAATTTAATTGATTTCTAAAAAGGTTTGAGTAGTTGATTTGATGATTGATAAGAGCCTGGTTGTGTGATCCTCAGACGGAGGAGCTGGTGAAAGCGCTGCAGGATCTAGAGAACGCTGCGTCCGGTGATGCTGCCGTGAGACAGAAGATCGCCTCACTACCACAGGAAGTGCAGGACGTCTCTCTTCTGGAGAAGATCACGGGTGAGTCTCACCGTCATAGCACCGTCTTAACAGGAAGTGCTTTTCTGATGAAGCTCTCCGTGTTCTCTGCAGATAAAATGGCGGCGGATAAGCTGTCGAAGACGGTGGATGAGGCCTGTCTGCTGCTGGCCGAGTATAACGGGCGCCTGGCCGCAGAGCTAGAGGACCGGAGACAGCTGGCCCGAATGCTGACAGAATACATCCAGAGCCAGAAAGAAGCGCTCAACGAGAGGGAGAAGAAGCTGGAGGTACCAGACTCCTAAATTCTCTGAAGCAAACCTTTAACCATCTACTCTTTTTTTGTGTGAAAATCAAAACCTGTCAAAAAGAGCTAAATTAAATCATTATCCACTGATTAATCATAACTGTCTCAACATAAGAGAATAGTTAACCGAAAAATGAAAACTCACCCTTGAGTAGTTCAAAACCTGTATGAAGTTCTTTGTTCTGCCAAACACAAAGGTATTCTGAAGAACCAAGCACCTCCTGGCATTTGCCACCGATTACAGGACCGGCTTTACTGACTGAGCACGCAAACATATCGTCCGATCAGTATCGGTGCATCCCTGCTGTCTTTGTTTCGAAAGACTTTGAATATATCTCCAAGTCATATGGACAGCTTTTGAATATGTCAAATGATTAAGATTTTTAATCAAATTAATCAGGATTAATTACTATTTGCAACTACACCTGAATCCTCCTTACCATTTCTGAAATGCATACCAAAATATAAATAACAGGACACAGATACGTAATTTTCATATATCTTTTTATAAAAACGGTGGTCTAAATCAAGCTGAAACGTACTGCACACCATAATATTTGTCTTTGCAATGAGAGCAATCTTTAGCCTGATCTAAGCATTCACAAAGCCACTGTCAGCAAGACTCACGCCGGTTTCACACTGCACTCATGAATGTTGGTTGCATGTAGAACCACCACTACCCGTGATAGTTTTGGTGCCGAGTCTATTTTTGGTGCGCCGCTTGCACTGAATAAAGTGCATTGTTCTTGATCTAAACTGGTCTGGTTAACATGAAAAGTAACACATTTTACTATAAAATTGTGTAATTGATTGTGTTTCACACTCACCATATGAAAAATAAAATACACAAAAAACAAATCACTAAAACGAGTTTTTGCCCAAACTTCAAAGGTCCTCTTTCCGTCGGCACGTGTGACTGATGCTAAGTGCTGTTACTCCAAGGTGATTGTTGTCCCACTTTCCTGACAAATAATTTGTCACACTGCACATGCGTGAAATTAACGACAAAAAAAAAATTATGCCGTTAACGCGTTATTTTTGACAGCCCTACTTTTGAAATACTTTCGTACTTTTTTATGGTACTTGGATGTTTGGTGCATTTAATTTTTCACAATACTTTAATAATTAGAAAAAAAAGAGTTTATAAAGAGTCAGTTTATAAATAGAAATCTTTTTCTATTTGATCTGTTTGAATTATGATCTGTTTAATGCATCTTTACTGAACAAAAACTGAAGAGTTGTCATTCAGTCATTCTTTGTCTGGTGTTCTCGCAGGAATACAAGCAGAAACTGGCTCGTGTCACACAAGTGAGGAAGGAGCTCAAGTCTCACATCCAGAGTCTTCCAGACCTTTCTCTTCTACCGAACGTCACCGGCGGTCTGGCTCCTCTCCCGTCTGCTGGAGATCTGTTCTCCACCGACTGAACATCTCTGAGGCTCACAGTCCTGTACGATCAGACACTGGGCTCCTCCTCACGAACTGTAACATCAGGAACGGAGCGAGTGATGAAGATCTGCTGTCACACGTTTGTTTTTCATTAGTTCTCATGTCAGCTAAAGCTCACGGAGATCAAGCCCACCAGTCGACTCGTCAGTAAACCGGACTCAAAGTGTGGAGATTTTGTTTTGATGTGACTTTGCTGTAGAAAGCAACTCCCTTTGCTTTGTCTTATACCTGTAGGTTTTTAGTTTTATTGCTCAGAGTTTAATTTTGCTTCATGTTGATTTCGGAAGAAACTAAACATGAGGATTCAGTTTTAAACACCTCACTGCTAATGAGTTCACGATATCAAGAGAAATTAATTCAACTCATGCCCGTGATATATTTTGGTTACAAACCTGATGTGTTTTGCTGATAAATACAGATGTGCTTGAGAAGAATACAGTGTGATCACATTCTTTTCTATGGTCACATTATGTTTACCATGACCGAACACATTCGGTGAATAACTGGGATTCGTTTAAATCGATCACTGTACTATCAGAGGGACATGCAAATGAGAAATGAAATATAAAGTGGCCAAACATGTTTTATGTTTCATTCACAGATATTTCATTCACAAGTGAATATCACCAAAACAAAACATCAATACTGAAGTGAAGCCTTTTTTAGGTTTAAGACACTGCTATGCTGAAATTCCATCTATATTAACTATATTAACCCATATCTACATCAGGGAAGACCCAGTTTAGTTTAACCTGAGGTGCTCATCACAACATAGACAGCTATTCATCTTCTTAAGCAGTGTAGATGAAGTTGAGTTGTAGGATACTTCGCATGTACGTGTTGTTTTGTGTGTTATTATTGTATGCAATTGCTGCTAACATCACATCTGCATCTTGAAACACAAGACATTGTGATACCCACATCAAAGTCCTGCTTTATAAAAACGAGATTCTCGATGACGAAACTTCCTCCTCTGTGATCACAGGTCGACATGTGTTGCGTGTGAATCTGAATTTGCTCTGCTCTGAAAACATCACTGACGGTGTGGTGTTTTCATCAGTTTTGTGTAAAAGTGCATTTAGCCTCAGGGGCAAACACATCGCTCACGTGACGCGCCGGTATCGTGCATTTAATACCGATGCATCCCAAACGGTGCGTGAAGATCACCGACGACAGCTGATAAGAGTCGGAGCTCACACATACAGTAGTTTAGAAAACTAGTCCCGCCCAAATAAGGCTACAGTACAACTATACATCCGTCACCATAGCTTGTAGTATAGACTCCAACCAAACTTTATATATATGTGTGTATATATAGCCTATGCCATTTGATTTTAGGCATTACTCATGGGGTGTAATGACTATATGACTATATTTTTGCATTAAAATGTTGTTCCAGGGTCAACAAAATGTGTTGATGTAGACGACGATGATTGCCTATGATTGCATCACTCTCTGATAAGCAGCGTTCAGGCTTTCTTCAGCTTCTTAGTGTCACTCATTTTCTTTATTGCACTTTTGTAATGTGTGGAGGTTGTCTCTTGTTGTTGCCCCTCGCTGTCTTTCTCTCCTCCTGCTCTCAGTGCTGTGTTCGTGTGCTGCTGCTGATGCGAGTGTAAGTAGAAAAAGAGAATAGAAGTATATAGAAACTGTAATTAAACCTAATATGGGCACTCTAACCCTAATTTCCGCACATGCGCTACAAACAACAACAGCTTGAGAAAAAAAGGGAGAGGGGGACATGATGAAAGAAAAGCCGGTTCGTTCCTGACCGAGTCGTCACACCCCCGAAGAGCTTTAGGATTGTGTTATCAGAACAGAACAGACTAAAAGTAACGTGAAAAGAGACCAGAACCGCTTTTGAAGATGTATCTCTTCCTCGCTGTTATAACCTGTATCATTGTCACCGCCGGTAAGTCAAGCATTTAACATTAAAGGATTCGCATGTTACCCAGTAGTTTGCTAAAGGAGTATTTAACTTTATCAGATGCTGTGTGTGAGAATGGGACAGTACACGTGAAAAGGGGAGACAACTTCTCGTTCTGCATCAGAACGGCTGAGCCGAAGATGTTGGGTCGTTTAACAGTCCGAAGAAACACAACCCAAGAGCTCTTCAGATACTGTTCTCCTGAAGAGCACAGCTATGGCTGCGAACCAGTCAACTCGGAAAGATGTTCACTCCACACCGATGACCAGACCGTCTCCGTTACTTTTCTTCAGGCCAACACCGGCGACGAAGGAACTTATGATGTTGAAGTTATCGGCCACAAAAACCTCAGAATCTGTCGGAAGTTTACCGTTGTTCTGACCGGTTAGTATCTCAACCCTATAAAATACAAAAATAAAAAAAGAAATGTGCATGTAGCGTTTTCACACACACACACACACACAAACACACAGACAAAACTTAACGTTACTTAGTGAAGTGTGTCAGAACATACTACTTAAATTCAGGTCTGACACGTGCCCTTACAAGAGCATGGTGTTCTTGCTCAACTGGAGGAGCTGCAGTTCCCGTTTCCTAGTTTTTGTTCCTAGAGAGCGTCATCAGCTGCAGACAGCTGTTTCATCCTTCCGCGAAACGATATAGTACCACGTGACTAACATTCAAACGTTAGTAAGACAATTTATAACATCTACA
>JAUMHI010000069.1:14539978-14555782 GCA_032359435.1 Enteromius unitaeniatus
TACATCACCTTCAAGCCACATTTCCCTTAATTAAAGATGCCAGTATAGCTGTGCAATAATCAACATAGAACCAAATCAAATTTTTATCATATGATTTCCATGTTATTTTTCAATAGAGGCTGTAACTTACCATAAATATGAACATCATATCTCTGTTCTGTGATGAGTGCATTAGTAATGATTAATGCTTCATACAGTCCAGATTCATTAAATTCCAGTATTTTGGTCCTTTGAATCTCCTGTCATAATGAGTGTAAATTTCCCCTTCATGCATCTGGGCGACACGAGTGCTTTCTCTGCCACTTTTAAACGTCCACATTATCTCAGCCTCTCCCTCTACACCTCCCTCCAACACTTTAACTGTTTCAGCACCATTAACTTCTTCACCCACTGAAACAACAGGTAAACAAATGACCAATATGATATGGACAATTATGGTTAAATAAATACCTGTTGAATTTCAATGGTTTGATGTTCTGGGCAACCAGCATTTCACCACATGTGGCTGACCAAAACCAAACTAACCTGTGTTTAATATAGTTAGTATTTTAATGCATATATTTTTAATAAATACAAATCATTAATCTTACATGACCTTTTTGAATCACAGATATTGATATAGGATTATGTTTTTTCCAATGGACCTCTGCAACTGACATTTATACTGTTTTTTATTTTGTAATCAGTATTAGTCAACTATTGATGATAGAAACTCATTCGCTGATTGCTACTGTCATTGAGGTTTGTGTGTTATGTGTTGTGGTGGATATGCAACCATATGCAACATCCTTCAGAGAAGAATGCAGAGTTAACTTCATATAAGTTGTACTAATCAAACTGAAGCTTGAACTGTGGTATAGTGGCTAAAAATCAAGATTGCCTGACCAACAAACAACTGATTAGATGATGATAAGGCGGCACTAGCAGGTTTAACAGAAAAAGATCTAAAGAGAGATGAAGGTTTTTGTGGTTTTAAGACAATGCTGCATGAAGGGACAGAAGTCTTTACCTTGAAAGTGAAACTAATGGCCGAAATGAAAAGGTGGCACTCTTTTAGTTTAACACATAAACAAATTCAGCTTGGTGTCATGTTCACACGCACCAGCAGTCACTGACTGGGAAAAAAATGAATGATCCTACACTCACAATCCAAATTTTACTCTTATTAATTAAGAATATTATTCACACGAAAAGACTGTGAATTAAACAAAAGGGGCTGTTGGTGAAGCCGTGGTTGTTGTAATTTTTGAAATGAAAACAAACTCAAACCAACTCCAAATGTCATCTGCCCTTACTGATCAAGCCACATATTCAGCTGCATTTTCTCAAGAACACTCTCTTATCCGTGATATCACACGTCCTGATTTGGGATGTGTCCCTATCAGCATATTTTGTTGACCCTGGAACAACAATTTAATGCAAAAATATAATCTTGACCATATCTCTACACCTAAACCTACCCATGAGTAATGCCTAAAATCAGAGGAAATGACAGATGACTGACACTGATGTACAAAAACTGTAAAGTGTTTCTTGAGATCTGATTGGTTAATCACAATGTTGTCCCAGGGATATATCATCATGGAGCCATGCTTAGATTAACTCAATTAACAAATGAATCGCAATTGTCATTGTCATACACATTTTAAAATTGAAACATTTTGTATTGAGGATAGTACATATAATTTAATCTGCTTAACCTCACAACACAAATAAAATATACGTGTGTTATCTTACCTCCCATGCAGATTAAATATAAAACGAAAGCCCACATGGTTGTTGTTTTCTCGATAACGAGCCTTAAACTCAACTGAGGAAGTGACCCGAAAAAAAAAGACATTTTTTTTTACCACAAGATGGCAGTGCTGTACTGAAAACTGACTCAAACATGTGCACTCACTTTTATAACTTTTTCCAACTGAATAAAATGCATACATGTATTAATCTGATGATGTAAAGGAAACAATTAACCTTTATATTAATTTCCCTGGTAATATGTTTGTGCTTCTGCTTTATCGTTTTATCTAATCATTTTGTCCTTTTTTAAAAAAAGTCTTGTTTATGTCTGAAGGACAAGACAACAATGAACGCTAGACAGTTTAGCAGAATAAGGCATGGACCTATGTTTAAATAAATGGAGAAAACTACTAGGCCCACGTTTGCCATGGGTTTAGCAATCATAAGGAACAGGACTGCTCCAATAGGTATGAACAGTCTGAGCTTATGTAGTGTAGACTTGAGGGTTGGGCTTTGATAGTCTTCCTGCGTGTGTGACAACCACAGGTTCCTGCACCTGCTGGTCAACATTAGGCCGAGCTTCTGGCAGAGGTGCACTGTTGGTGTTGAGTAGGACCTCTGTTGGTGCTTTTTCTATTACTGTTCCCAATCTGTCATATCTCCTGTCACTGTCTGCCCTGCTTGCAATGAGGCCAAGGGTCTGGCTAACCTGTTATAATGTGTCTTTCCTCTGTCTGGTCCGTGGTAGAGTCGCCTGGACCAGAGTTTTTACCTTTGGCACATACATGGCTTTGGTCATGAGAATAAGGGTCTTGGTGCACAGAGATTGTCAGTCATTAGCTGCTGAGGAGCTCCATGGGTGGCAAAGTGGTTGCACTGGTCATGTTTGGGAGCTTTTTCAATTTCAAACCAGACAGAGTATGAGTCAACAGCAGCAGGTGTCCATGTTCACTGCTGTAAGCGCCCATGGTAAGTCTGTTATATCATTCAATTGAAACTTGGTGTGGTCTGAGGGCATTAAAAGGACCTTTATATAGTCCATGCCATGGACCCTTTTTTACATTTCTGGGTTTCTCCACAGCAGAAGTCGTCATGGGTAAATTTGAATAGCAGTGAATGGGATGGTACCACAAATATATTTTTTGCATTCCCATTCGCTCAAATAGCAAAAGAGGGGGTCTCGCCCATGGAGTAATTCAATGTAGAACCGCCACTGGTTTCCAGTAGCTGTATACATTATAGTCAAAACCACAAATATAACTCATAATTACTATATTTGCATTACTGTAAGAGGAGGTTTGGGGTTGAGGTACGTGTACACATTAATAAAATACAAAATTTGTCGTTATAATTTGTAATGCAAATCCAATAAATCTCATCAGTGTTTGTATGTATTTTATTTTGCATTTATTCCAATACATAACAAAAAGACAGTAATTACAAAAATATTTTATTTGTCTGTTAATTTTTTTTTTTTAAATTTACCAGCTGGTGTCGCTGTTGCATCACTTTCTAAATACTATTGAATTTTACACGTTTTACTGTCATTTTTTGTAATATTTGCGTTTATTTTATATATTTTTATTTATTTTTGTAATATATCAGCAGTGGGCAGACCTTTGAGGGGATGAGTTTACAAGCTTTTGAGAATCAGTCTACAATGAAGAAGACACATGTTTGGCCACTGGATGATGGGAGATTGGAGAGGTCGATGCCCAGGTGGGACCATGGATGATGAGGAATGGGTAGTGGTTCTAGTTTACATTCAGGGAGTTTACGGGGAGTATTGGTGAGGGCACAGACTGAGCATCCTTTGACATACTTGTAGATATCCTGATCCATAGTGGGCCACAAGTAGTGCTGATGTAGGAACGAGAGGGTTCGGTTGCTACCTGGGTGTCCAGAGTATCTCAGTCAGTATCTAGCTGATGTAGGCAAGATAGGGACGTCAGCCTTGCAATTTCTCTGTCCAGGTCAGTAGGTAAATAAAATCAATAAAATCAAACTTGGTCTGGCCCTTCTCTATCATGGCCTCCCAATCATCCCCATCCTCTTGATTGGCTGCCATCGCATCATCCAAGTGGATGCTACACACTGGTGGTGGTTGAGAAGGGTGATAACGTAATTGTAAAGCACTTTGTGTGTACGGCAAGACACAATAAAGGGCTATATAAATGCTTCATTCATTCATTTAAGCAACAAAGTTGACTTCTGGTCTCTCCCGAGTCTTGCAGCAGAGATGATGATATCTGGATTTCCCATGGAGCTGATGGATGGAGATGCTGCTCATGTTCCTCTCACCTGGGTCATTGCTCTTCTAGATGAAATTGTTAAGAAACTGGGAGACCAGAAACTCTTTGTGCTCTCAGTTTCAGAGCTCTGGGAAATCCACCATGTTGAATGCCATGATTGGACTCTTTCATTTGAAAGAAAGTGGTCATCCAGTTGATATGATCAGTTTGCCAAGCTATTCAAAATATGTGACAGTGAAGTCCAGTGGGTTTACAACAGCTTTCAAAAGTACTACACAGAAGCTAAAGTTTGTTTTATCTTGATAAGAGTAAGAGTCTTAATCACAGACATTGTTCAGCACACTGATAAAATGATTCAGTCATATAACATTGCAAAGATGGGCTACAACGTTCATTGCATTCATCAACTCATTGATTGCATAAAGGCAAGCATAATGAAGCATGAGGGAAGACGAAAATTGAAATATATGTTCAAAAGTGAGTTCTTTGTGGATCTTATACTCTGCATATGCCATAAGGCAAACAAGAAACTCACTTACCAACACCAAATATGCATATGAAAGGAGTGAACGGTAAAGCTGACGCATTTACATTATTCCCGTGCTGTGTTCGGAAATATGATATTGTTATTTGTATTTTCATCCTTTCTGTATGCTTAGCCAATTCATTATGATGTTATATCATGACTTATTACAGTGAAGTTCGGAAAAGAATGTAATTGATTGTTGTGAGAGATTTAGAGTGGGTATTCAGGCACTCGCAGTTTGACGTGCTGATTATGTTTATATGAGAGAGCAGCTCGCTGTATTGTGTTGTATAGCATCACAGAATGCTGATACTGGATATTGTATTCACATACTAGTTTATTGTATAGATGACTGTGATTTGTTTGATGCATAAGTCATGCAGATAATTATTCTTTATTTCCATTTTTTCTGTAGAACCACACAGAAGCTGTATGAAGCCACAGCCTTGATGCATCTTCAGTGTTCAATAAACCTCTTTGATTAATATCCATATTAATATGGAGTTTTTACCGACACCCCAAGAGGAAGGAAAAAGAAATTAGAACCACCTCAGAATACAGTCCTAGTTAAGCGTCAGGTGTTGGACATTATCTTGGCTATTTAAGGACTCACACACACACACAATCTCCCTATATTCCCGTGTTTTCCGTGTATGACCCTGTACTGTTTCTCCGACTTTTGATTATTGCTGCCTGCCCCATTGACTGCTGTCCGTTTACTGTTTACTCTGCTGGATTGTCTCTGATACAACTGTCTGCCGGTACTTCTGACCATTGCTTGTTGTTGTGGATTAATAAAGCCTTGCATATGGATCCGTACGACTCTGACATGTCATTACAATGACACACATTAACAATCCCAAAAAATATTTAAAAAAATAAATCAGAGATGAAGTCAGTCAGCCAAGATAACAGCATTAAACTCCCGGGGTAACAGATTCAAGTGCATGAATCCAGTAAACATGCTAGAGATCAATGGAAATATTGAATCATATACATAATTTAGCTACAAACTTAGCTTATCGATCTTTTTACCCAAATAGCTCAGATGATGAAGTCCCCAGGGAGGAATACAGAAAAGGAGGTCAGAGAGTTTGGATGAGTACATTCACACCAAATAAACCAAACTCTGACAGGAAAGACTTATGTCTGCACTAAGAGCTGTAGTGAGTGTGAAAACATGTTGTAAGAAATGCTATTTGCCTGGTTTAAACTTCAACAATGATCTGCTTGTCTATATTTAATCATTTCAAATAATGCTCTACGTTGAACATAAACAGATGCCATATAAACAAATATTAAAATGCTATTCTCTTGGTTTGTAAAGTATCTGTAAGACGTACTTTGATAATAATATAGAATATAAACAAATGGGTAAAAATTAATCTGATGTTCAATATACATCTGACTGAACTCTATAAATGTTAGCTGTATGCATTACTTTTTCTTTCCTTTTTACCCCAGTTAATTTGTTTTGTGCGTTTATTGTCATCTGTGTTTCATCCTGTATGATGAACAGTGACAAATATTAATTACAGTTTGATAAGATGAGCTTGCAGTTCTGAAACGTAAACACAAATAGTGACAGCAGAGATGTTATAGAGAGAATCCTAAACATGCCTTATCTGCATCTAAAATATACAGCAGTAAAAATGTACATCTCTAAAATGTGTTTTCATTTTATGTTTTAATAAAATATATAATAAGGTTTAATGTGATGAGTGTATTTCTAGCATGCATTGTTATTAAAACTTTAATATTGGAATAAAAGAAAGAAGACTTTCGCCATTTACTTCTCAAGTTGTTTCAAAATTTCAGCAAATTGAAAACTTAGGCTAATAAATGATAACAAAATGTTCCTTTTTGAGTGCCATCCAAGAATAGATCATATGATAAATGAAAGTTACATTTAAATTATATGCTGAAGGTTATCATTTAATTTTTAAAGTACTTTCTTTCTCTCTTTTTTTTTTTGGTTTTAAGATAATTGTGAATCACCATAAGATGGCAGTGTTTGATTATTATGCTCTCAAAAACCTGTCCGGTGTAAAGATATTCTTCTAGTGCTGTTAGGCACATTAAGGAAGGAAAGGACGTGAAATGTGTCCAGGTATGGTTTAACATACCAGGAATTTGTGCCCATCCAAGTGCACACACACACACACACACACAGCAGTGAGAAGTGAACAACCACACACACACACACACACACACTGTGAACACACAGCTGGAGCAGTGGGCAGCCACACCAAAACTGTAAAGTGCTTAAATTTAATATTTGCTGAATATCTTTGGTCAAACATATGGTGCAATAACCCATGTGAAATAAAAATGCATGTTCATAATAACTTGAATCAATCAATTACTTAGATAAATTGACAAAAAAAGTGCACTTTGGGGCAACAGTATTAATTTATCACATTGTTAAGAAGTTTTAAAAGGAAAGCACCCATTTGTAAATATGTAACATTTATTTAACCACAAACTAGTTTTCACATTTTTTCATTACCTTATAAAATCTGATTAATTTAAACCATTTGAAAATAATTTAGAATAGTTTCATTATACATCACTTAATCCCCATCACCCCAGATAAATCATTTGAAGAATGAGGAATTGACTAGTATTCTCTTGACCTTTGTTTTCCTGGAACCACATTTGGGGGGGGGTGGCGTTAAGAAGAAATACTGCCGACTGTTTTTAGTTGAAGGTTTCTAGTTGATCGTCGATCGAGTTATGGGTGTTTATACCATAAACCTCCAGCCATTTAGATGCACAAACCCATGTGTCGTTCAGGTTAATAGGATAATCATACATGGTCCGGTGGTTTCATCTCATGATGAAGTTCTTCGTTCTACTATCGTTTTGGATTGGTAAGTGATAGGGTTGACTCTCTATTTTATTTGAGTGTGGATGTGTTTCACTCGCATACAGCCCACATTATGTATTTACGCTGCAAATGCTGTTTAAAGGCATGGCTGCTGGTGTTAAAGACGACGACTCTGATGAGATTGAGATGCTGAAGATTGCTGAAGGACAAAACCTGAGCATCCCTGTTCATATCAGTAAATCAGAGGAAGATCCTCAGGTGTTGGTGACTCGTCTTGAAGGCTCCTCGCAGGAACGGGTCGCGCAGATGATCTGTCATGAAGGAGACTGTACACACGAGTGCTGGAGACCTGGAGTTTCTCTCGCGTCTGATGGACCAAACGTAACCCTGACCCTAATGAACCTCAGACACAATCAAACAGGGCTTTACAAGATACACAAACTGAGCAGTGTGCATTCGGAAAATAGGATTTACAATGTGACCTTGTTTCGTAAGTATATCTTTGATTTACTTAACAGAAGTATCACGCAGTGTCTTGAGAAATATTTTGTAGCGGTTGCGTCATACTAATATCACAGTGAGAATACTGGAGTATATATTAGGCTATTTGTGAGAAATTATTGTTGAAGCTTTTTCAAAAAAACTTTGGCTCATTGTCATTTCCTTCTATTTTATATGGAATGCAGTTCTTGTTCTTTATCTCTGGTAACGTTTGCCTATTGCATTCAAAAGAATGTAGACGTCTCTAAAATATTTAACAATAGAAAGAAACCGCAGATTTAAAACAAGCGATTTATCGGGTTGCCAGATTTTTGTTAAACTACCCTCCCAATTGCTACTTAAAAACCAGCACAACCGGTGTAAAAAAGGCGTTTTATGGGGGGTTCCCCTGGTAAAAAATCCCAGTATCACGCTATTGTGGTCACTCCCCATCCCCCGAACTGTGTTTCCGAGAAGCCTAACGTTAATTCTTGGCAACATTTGTAGTAAATTCTCGTAATGTTGTGTCATGTGTTGACTCATGAGGGGATGTACAGCACGTGCGCGACATCAGTTCCCAACTATCACAGCACATCTGCTACAGTTATGTTGTTTTTACGTGACAATACATCACGTAAGGTTTATACAGCTAAACACAGCGCAATAAAAAGCAATGCATAACTGTAATAATAACAGAACTAGAAAAGATTGTCAGTCCAAACTGTGTAGACCTGATAGTTAATCGATTGTGGATAGCTATGCACTGAGTGATCACACATCTTTAACTTTTATAGGCTTACAATAAACAGAAACTCACTTGAGCTTAGGGCGATTTTAAATGCCACAGACACCCAGATATCACCCTCATGAGAGGGACCCCAATCCTGAAATTCACAAGATATACAAAAACATTTCGGTTTCGGTTTCACTGTACTGTTAGATGTATTGCTTATATGTTCATTTAAGTCATTTTTATTTTGTTATTTAGGCTATATTATTTGTATTATTCCATAATGTCCTTATTTTTACACATTATTTTATTTTTACGCTTTTCTTTAAACTTTTTCAAGCTTCCGCTTGGACTTGCCTTGTGCAAGTATACATCAGAACCTAAATGGTGAATATTCATGGATACTTATTACGGTTGTGTCTAAAGTAGTCATCAGTTTTTGTTCTTCTTGTTTCTTACAGAGCCTCCATTCACTACCATCAGCCCAGAACAACCAGCATCTACCATGTACAGTAAATCATACACTCCATTAATAAGCTCAGGTGCAGCTGTCCTCGGTTTAGTGGTCACCGTGGCTGTCATTGGTTTGGTTTACAGCAAACTCAGAAAGGCAAGTATCATCACAGAGCAATGCATTTTAATCTAAGTCTATGACATGAACAATAGCCATGCATCTCTTTTGTTTTAAATAAGTAAACAAACACACACACACACACACACACACACACACACACACATATATATATATGTTGATATAGTCACATATATATATATATATACACAAGTTGATTATTTTCATTTCTTGGCATCCTGTAATTGTGTTTTTCTGTTGACTTTCAGGTAGCTTTTAAACAAGTGCTTCAAGAGATAAACACTGTTGTCTGAATGGACTAAGGACTAAGCTGAATTAAATGACAACGCATTGATGAATGTAAGCACTGGGACTCTGCTGCTGTTTTCTGAAGAGATCCCTGGTGATTCTGCTGCCTTTGAGAGACACCAACTGGCACAACAGCTATATTAACAACAACGATTATAACAAATCGTTTCCTTAAATTGTTTGTTAGTTTATAAGCATTGTTTTTACTTTAATCTTTTAGGATGCACCTTTTATTTTGCACTAAAAAAACAGTACTGTGATTATATGCTAATTTTTAACATTTTTATTTGATTTAAATCAAATTTGTAAAAAAACAAGAAAAAAAGATAAAACACTTTTTAAAAAATACTTTTAAATGCTTTGGCTATGCTTTGTGTTAGTCAAGCTTATTCTTGTAATGTACAGTAGAAGTGTAGAAAGTAAACATCCTGCAAGCATTTACATCTTATTAAGTGCCCCTAATTATCAGTAGACAGAGGTGTACTAATTAACAACATGAAACAGGTAACTAGTTCACTCTAAAGCTCCATACACAAATATACCAATAAATACAAGTATGAATATTTCACATTGTCTAATAACAAAAAAGTGTAGTAACAAATATGTACACTATAAAAAAGTGAATTTGGCCATTAATTATCAGTTAAAGACTAGTGTAGGGAACTGTTTCTACCCGATATGACTATGATTACATTCATTTGTTTCATTGTCCAAATAAACGTCATTATGACACATAATTTGTTCAAGAATATTTTTTACAGTGTGTTGTATGTAAAGTATACACAACATATTACAGATGGCCTCCTTGTTATAACAGATTTTTTTTCTCCAGATTATACTATATTCTATATATGTTATACTATAGCTTGTTATAGAAACACAGTTATTAAAAATACAAGACAATTACACTAAATCTCACAGAACTATCACCATCACACAGAAGCAGCAGCTCTTCTCTGAGATGAGCAGAACATCAGATGTTCAAGCAGAAACACAACAGTGATGATTCCCACCAGACCAGACAGAAGCAGACGAACCAGAGCCTCAGTGACTCCACAGTGATCCACACAGTCTGAAAGAGAAGAGACTGTTCAGAAACACCCTCTGTAGAATAAAGGCAAAGCACTTTATATTGTTGTAGGAAGAGAGTTTTGTGGTGAATGACTTCTGGTATACCTTCCTGTGGTGGGCAGATATGTTTCCTCTGAAGAAGGACAGTTTTGTTGTTCACTGGGTTTGCTGCTGTACAGCTGTAGGTCTCTGGATCATTATAATGAAGCTCTAATGATATACTGAGGTTTACACTGAGATCAGGATTGCTGGTCTGATTCAACATTACACCTCCTTTATACCACGAGATGAACACACCTCCACCATTTCTTACAGAGCACAACACAGAGCAGGTGTCCTCTATCTTCTGTGGTGGCTTTAAAGTACCTGGTAGACAATTGTTTTGAATATGTTACATTACAATACTAAAGTTCAATATTTTGTTTCTTTATTAAGTCAAAATCAAGCTTCTTCTCCTGTAATGACCCTACAGGACACGATGGCAAGCTGACTAAACTGACTAAAAACACTTACCTGTACATTGTTGGACAAGAACCACTGATTTGCTCTCAATAACAGGTACAGAGACAGCCGCTTGATGAGACAAGAAGGGGATTGGCGGGTTTTCAAATGGTACAAATAAGGTACAAAGATCTTTTAAATACTGAAATTCCTCAGTGAAAAAATGTTTACTTTTTTTCTGAGACTGCAGCATTCAGCAGATAATATTAATGCACTATTTATGGTTTGGTAGCAGTTGTAACTTACCATATACATGGACTTTGATCTTCCTATCAGAGACACGTAAACTGATGGTGATAGATACTTCATAAACTCCTGAATCACTGGGACTGATATTCCTGATGGTCAGTGATCCACTCTTTTCATCTACTTGTAATCTGTCTGCAAGTCTCTTTTGATAATGTGTGAAAACCTTCCCGTTATTCATCTGTGCTATACGGGAGGTTTTGCCGCTTTTAAAAAACCATATTATCTCAGTGTCTGTATTTTGTTGAACTCCTGTATGCAGAGTGAGCGCATCCCCCTCCATCACTGTCTGCACTTCATCCCATTCACCATTGACCAGAACTGAAAGAGATACGAGTACACATTACAGTAAATATGCATCATATTTTGTTGTTCTGTGTGTGTTATGCTTGCCTTCCTTTTTATTTGCAGGTCAAAAATGAAGCATACATAACTGTTTGAAGCACAAAAAAATGCCTTGATACTTCTGTTTGTATTAAACGCTTTCCTTTAGTGAGCAGAAATGTGTCTTAATCAAAAAATGCTCAGGAAAAAAACATTCAAATTTGTGAATGGCAAAATCACAGTTCTTGTCAATTTCCTGACCAGTGAATTGTGTTTAAAGTGGCAAAAAGTGCACCACTATACATATTTGTCTTTGCCCAAAAAGGTTTTTTGGTACAAGTTAGTTTTTCACGTTATTTAACAATTGTTTTGACTTGTCTTGGTTGATTGTTTCCACGAACAGTTTGACTTCCACTAAATAACTTGACTTCCTCCTAACTTTGATCCTCAAAGAAAGTGTCCTTTACTGCTGCCAGCTCTCAGGTCCATTAAAGTGATAAAGCTGATGTTTTTATGATACGTGGGAATAATTCAACATCCAGCGGTGGGGAGGTGAACTTACTGAGTGGTTCCACAAATCCATTTCTTCAAATTACAAATTACATATAAGCCACAACATCTTATAGTACTTATTTTATACTGAACAAAACATATGCCTTTTTACACTAAAAACTTGTGGTTAAGCATTTCAAGACTGACACTAAATGATGATTTTCAATTCTGATCTAAACAGCGCATTTAAAACACATTTACTGAGAAAAATGTTTGTTGCATTGATGATATTTTAAGAATAGAAGAGTACCAACTACTAAAGAAGCTTAACCGACCAGAGAAAATTAATTAACAGCTAATGATAAAAAACACATTATGAGGATATACCTTACCGTTAACACTGACGAAAATTAAAATGAAAACCCACATCTGATGAGGCACTTCTTGGTTATGCATCTGGAGCAGTATAAATATGGAAAGATATCGGATCTTCTGATAGAGCTTTGTTTCGACTAGTTTCCTGTTTCCTGTCTCTTTCGTGGTCTGTTTGTAGTTCTTTTGCCTCCTCCCCTACTCCCTAGTAGCCTATTCACCTGTTTATACATTTCCTGTGATTTTTGTTGAGTCTCTTTTGTGGATGTAGTTGTCCTGAGTTCTGCTCTTGTGGTTTCTAATTCAAGTTCTTGGGTATCCTTGGTTTCTGTTCCTTATTTTTGGTTTATTGCATATTTGATTAAAGCTACATTTTGATACTCTACTCCCTCATCTCTGAGCTCATCCATTGTTACAGAAGACTTGACCAAAAAACGGATCCAACATCAAGGTCTATTTGCCTCCAAAGAGATTATTCCCTTGAGGACCACACCAGAGGGACCCACTGATTTCCTAAGAAAACTCCAATCACTACATGATGGTCCTCGATGGTCACTGTGTAAATTCCTGCAACACCTGGACACAATCAGGCAGAAATGAATGGAGCCAAAGACTACAGAGGAAACAGGAATATAGATTAATAAATGTTCAGACAGAGAACATGTAAGTCACCAGGAAGTGACCATGAAATAACTTACACCTGGTGGTTGGTGGTCTTTGCACTTAGCTTTGCATGACACGTTTCCTGTATTTGGCCTAATTGTTCATGCACACTTTTGAGTAGAAAGCTTCATTCTCCGCTGGGGCCACAAATCGAAGGTGTTTACTAAGCTTTATTTCTCTTTACTTTACATTTTAAAACTTGAAAGTCTCTGATGACTAGTCTCTATAACACAATTTAGTAATTGTGCTGCTTCTGGTTAAATTATACTTGATCTTGTACAAGATATACTCATATCTGCAAAAATAAAAGTGTAACACTTTATGTTTTACTATCAGTAATATTTATTATTAATATCAACTTACACTGGAAAAGATTTAGCAACATCCCATAAGATCTTAGCAAAAAAGTTTGTTCGGTTCTCCTCAAGTCATTCTTTTAAGCCTGTTTAAAACATTTTTTCACATTTCCAAATATGTTTAGAACTAGCTACTTCTAATATTTTTGAATGACTTCCAAGTGTTTATATATTTATATTTTATATTATTTTATTTATTTGTATCATCTACCAATGTGGGAACATCAGTACAGATCAACCAAAACTGAAACTGATCAGGATTTTCAATTTTACTCTAATACTCAAACCTCATTTAATGCTTCTTGACCATAAATTGTAGACAAATCATATTACATTTACATTTTATTATTGCCCAGACCCACTGTCCATCCCCATGCTGAATCCATAAGCCAAGAAGATCTGAGGTTGATTTTTCCAGCTATTCCACGATGTAGAATTCGTTCAGAAAGGTTTTATTACACCACTAGATGGCGACCAATGACTGTCTTTCTGTGTGTTGAGCGCCCCACACGTCAACAAAAAAAAACAGTGTCAGAGAGACATCAACTCTTCAAAACACTAGTAAAGGACTTGACCCAAGAAAAAGCACAGCAAAAGTACAGTTTTGAAAAGAGCAAGCCTAAAGCTGTTTGACAGGTAGTGATGACAATCTAAATGCTTCACAATTTAGCACATACAGTCTAGGCACCTAGACATAAAGTTTAGGCACCCCTTGATGAACAGCAGATTTGTGATTTTTTTAATTGAAAAGACGTTAACACTCTCTCTTGAATATGAAAAAATGCACAATATTTTCAGCAAACATTGATGCATAGTTAGTCTCTGACTTGGCACTATAGGAACTATTTACTGAAGAAGACCAAATGCTGACAAGGAGCCTTGTTCCACAGCTAAACACTGCATCAACCCGCACTGAAAAAGGTAGTAAAGTGTCTTCCCTCAGAAGAGCATCCCGTCTGCTGCTGTAACATGTATTTTGTATTTATTGTATTTTAAACATTATTACATTATAAACATTATGTATTTTAAGTCCAATACGCTTCAACATTTACATTAATGAATTAGCGGTGCTGTTGGAACAGTCTACAGCCTCTGGACTCAGTCTACAAGACAAAAACATCAAGTTTTGTTATACACAGATGATCTAGTGCTGCTGTCATCCACCCCCAGGAACTACAGGAACAGCTGTAGGAGACGGAGATCACTAGAGGAGAACAGGTAAGTCACAGGTAATTATCACTGGGATATAACTGGGAGAGAGTCCACTTATGTGTAAATGAGCTCGGACAGTGGTGTACTGGTGAATGGGGCTTATAAAGAGTGAGGTGATAGATGTCAGGTGTGTGTAGCAGGTGTGGCTAATCAGTACTCAGGTGAAGGTGTACGCTGTGTGTTAGTGAGGGTGGAGCCTGGTGTGGATGTAACATTACAACATGAATTCTATAATGTGGTGGTAGTTGAAGTTTGTATGTAACCGGGTTAACCTGCTCTGTGATGGTGAAGAGACCAACATATCTGGGACTAAGTTACTTGCAGGGTAGGTGTAAGCGAATGTCCCGAGTTGACAACCAGACCCATGACAGAGTATGGGTCCAGACGTGAAGACAGATTTGCGTTTTTGGAAGGCAGATATGGCGTCATCAGACCAGGAGAGGATTTTAGGTTTTCCTTTTAACAGTGAAGTGAGAGAACTAGAAATGATATTGTACCCATCAATAAACCTTCTATAGAAGTTCAAGAAACCCAGGAACCTTTGGAGTTCCTTCACCGTCATGGGTTTGGGCCAGTTGGTAATGGCTTCCACCTTCCCTTGATCCATGCTCACTCCAGATGAGTCAATGTTGTAGCCGAGGAACTGTGTAGAGCTTTAGTGGAATGAACATTTTTCAGCTTTCAGATAGAGTTGGTACTCTCGTAATTTGGTAAGTACCTGCTTGACATGATGGTAGTGCTCTTGGGGAGTAGAGGAGAAGATCAGAATGTCATCAACATAAATGAGTACAAATCTGTCTAGGAAGTCTCTGAAAATCTCATGCATACAGTCCTGGAAGATAGGGGGACCATTAGCAAGCCCATACGGCATGACAAGATATTCATAGTGCCCAGTGGGAGTAACAAATGCAGTTTTCTGATCAGGTTATATGCACTACGGAGGTCAAGCTGTGAGAAGATCTTGGCACCTCTCAGTTTCTCCAAAGCAGCAGGAACCAGTGGTAATGGGTATTTGAAAGGTACAGTTATTAAGTGCACGGTAGTCTATACAAGGCCGGAGTCCGCTATCTTTCTTGGCCACAAAGAAGAAACTGGAAGCATTTAATTCTTTTTTTTTTTAACTAGTGTGAGA